>CAAKHG010013030.1:2218-16676 GCA_901007715.1 Dactylopterus volitans | reverse complement strand
CCATTTTCTTCTTTTCATTTTCACAGCTTTTTTTTTACCCTTTTACCCAAACTTACTCCCCCCCCCTCTTCTTTTTTTTTTTTTTAATTTTTATTATTTTTTTTTTTTTTTCTTTTTTTTTTTTTTTTTTTTTTTTTACCATTTTAGAGGTTATAATAGATGTGTGTACCGACGACCGTCTGGAGCCACCGAGTGTGACGTCACACCTTAGAGCAAAGAATTAAAATTCTCTCAGAAATTTCTGCTAGACTTGCCACTATAATCACAACTGTCACTATTCATTTTTGGTCATTTGGAAGGACATTTTCAGTTCTGTTTCCAAAACTGTGCCCATCTAAACTGAGCGGCAGTTCAGACAAACCGAACGTGGATGTTCACACATAACCATCTCTGAGGTTTATGGAGGATGGTCTGAGAAAGACAAAATATCTGGCAAGTGGCACTTCTCTGGGAGAAAATGCCTCGTTGATGCTGGAGGTAAGAGGAGTAACGGCCAGACAGGTTTGAGCCGATGGAAAGGCAGCAGTTACTCGCTCGTTTCAAACCGCGATTTCCAGAAGAGCGTCTCTGAGCGCGCAGCTTGTCGAACCTTGAAGCAGATGGGCTGCAGCAGCAGACGACCCCTCCGGATGCCACTCCTGTCAGCTGACAGCAGGAAGCTGAGGCTACGATTCGACAGGCTCACCATAATTGGACTATAGGAGATTGGAAGAGCATTTCTGGTCTGAAGAGTCTCGAGTTCAGCTGCAACTTCCGGATGGTCATGTCAGAGTCTGGCGTAAACAACATGAAAGCATGGATTCATCCTGCCTTGTATCAATGGATCAAGCTGCTGCTGGTGGTGTAATGGTGTGGGGGATATTTTCTTGGCCCACTTTAGGCCCCTTTCTACCAACTGAGAATGGTTTAAAGACCACATCCTACCTGAGCATTGTTGATGAGTATGTCCATTCTTTCATGACCATAGTATACTTATCCTCTGATGGCTGCTCGCAGCAGAATAACACACCATGTCAAAAACTGGTCTCTTGAACATGATAATGAGTTCACTGTACTCAAATGGCCTCCACAGTCACCAGATCTCAATTGGATCGCAGATCCAATAGATGACTTTTGGGATGTGATGCAACAAGAGATTCACATCGCGGATGTGCAGCCAACAAACCAGCAACTGCATGATGCTATCATGTCAACATGGATCAACACCAATGAGGAAGGTTTCCAGCACCTCGATGAATGTACCTCGTGACGAATTTCTGAAGGCAAAAGGGAGTCCAGCAAAATACGAGCAAGGTGTCTCTGAGAAAATTGCCAGTTAGTGAATTGCTGCGATCCTCAGAGTCTCTCCTCTATGAAAGTATAAAGTTTTAAGCCAGATCTGTAACAGTCCTTGAATGGGAGGCAGGAGATCTCAGGACCAACATGTGTCTCTCTCCACGCCACACGGGGGAACATAATGTTCAGGGGCCCACAAGTGGGCCATTGATGATCTCTATCTGGCCTGCAAAATCCTCAAAGGAAGTCACGATGACTACAATTTGACCAGTATGCACGCACGCACGCACGCACGCACGCACGCACGCACGCACGCACGCACGCACGCACGCACGCACGGCCTGTGGAATGACTTTCAAAGTAACAGTCATTGCAATAAGGTTGGATTTCAAATGCTGCATTTTCAACTACTTTTATTGGTAGGTTGATCGGTTGTCTGAGTATCCCACTGCATACATTGCTTTAAGTTTGTGTTTTGGATCTCTCAAGTCTCTCCCTGTCCCTCTTGCAATCCTGCTGCTGTGGTATGTGTGGATGTGATGGGCTGCAGGTGAGTGGAATGAATGACTGTGATTGTGTGAGTGCATAGGTTGATCCTGGGAGCTGATTGGTGCAGCCTCCAAAGCTTGCAGTCTCAACATGTGTCTGATGCAGGCTCTCCACTCCATTTTCAGTGCACCTGCCAGCCAGCATGTAGCTGTTTGTATTGTTGTCAATCAGCTAGTGTGATGTCAGCCCAGGTTCTTGGTTGAACCTCATTTTTCTCTGTTTTGTACCTCAGAAGTTAGGCTTATGGATTGTCTTTTTGTGTCTCTTGTTTGTGTAGGCAGGCTTAGGGTGCTCATTTTTAGTTCCCGTTTGTTATTTTGCTGTTAGCTCACCCTGCAGCTGGCGATTTCAAATAAAAACCTTTAAGTGGGCCACAAATTGGTGGTATTTGGGAGTTTGGAAGAGGGGGGTCACATTTACACAAGTTTTCCTCAAGTAGCAGGTTACACTAACCACTACTGGTTACACTAACCACGACTACTACTACTAGCTACAACCACTTTTACTATCAATACTCATAGGAATACAAATAGTACTACTACTATGCTGCTACTACTCGTAACACGACTACTACCTCAACTTCTACGACTACCATTTTTACTTGTACCAATATTACCACTTTTCCTACTGTTTCTGTTGCTACCATGTTTATGCCATTACTGCTACTTCTACAACTACTACACTAATACTAGTACTATTGCCACGACAAGACCATTACTTCTTCTATTGCTACTTATACTAGCACGTATGGGTGTGCATTTACATAGCACTATTTATAGTCCAACAACTACTACTACTTGTGCTGTTACTATTACTGATACTTCTACTTCTGCTGATTGTTATACTGCAATGACGACCACTAAGACCACTACTGCGCCCAATACTACTACTTTTATGCAAGTACCATTACTACTACTGCTGCCACGACTACTTCTTCAGTGACTACCACGACTATAATTTTACTACTTCTACTTCTGCTATTACTGCTATACTACTCCCACTACTGTTAATGCTTGCAATATTTTTATACCTTGTTTTTAGTTAATAAAAAAAAAAAAATCATGCTTGAGATCAGATTTTTTTCAACCTCTTCTTTTAAAATTATTCAGCTTAATTCCAAATTCTGTGTCAGATTTCTGGCAATTTAGCAATTTTCAGCATTGCTTTAAATTTTTCATTCAGCGCTCATCATTCACACGCATTTTCCAGTTTTTGATAGGTGTTATATTGATTTAAACAACTTTTAAAATCCAGGTCACTAAACTTTTTCTTTTTACTTCAGTATTTTAGTATAAATGCAGAAAATAACAATCAAGTTTGCTTTGATATCAGAACTGTATGACATCATAAGGTCTATCAAAGCATGGCTGCAAGGAGATGGAGCTATCAGAACAAAAAAAGATTAACATTAGCAACATCAAAGCATGCCTGCTCATTTCAAGAACATTTTTTTAAACAAAAGGTTTAATATTGCAAAAAGCTTCAAATATTAACTGGAAAAACGAGAGAAACAATATATTATTTTTCTTTTGACGACCAGGATCACATTAAGTGTGAATGCTTGCAGCAGACATAATCACAGGATTTAGACTAATGACCGACACCTTGACACTTGTTAACTCTTCAGTATATTTAGCCCTCAATCGTTTTTTTAATGCATGGCATGATGATTCAACATCAAAGTGTGTTGTGGTGGGTTGTTTTTTTTGGCATCACCCAAAAATGTGTTTATCACCAGCTGCCACTACTCAGCACAGTGTTTTAAACTAGACAGGTAGCAGAGTCCAGCAAATATACAAACATAAAACAGTATAAACTTCTGCTGATTTAGTGCACCTTTATGGTAAAATAAATAAATAAAAGGTAACAGATTACTGCAGTGCAACCGTGTTTCTGAAAATGCAGGGACAAGGTTGCAGGTAACATAATTGAAAATCAGTAAGTTTTTCTCAAGATAGCTATGCAAGCTGGTATGTTAGCTGTTAATGTCAAACAAATATAAACGAAATATATATAGTTGTATAAACAAAAAGGAAAACCTTTGTAAATCATCTGCCTTCTTACGGTGAAAGGGTAAAAGGGTTGTGCCGGCTTGAGTGACACATCCAATTAAGGCTGAATATATTTTTAAAAATCAGAAAATGAAAGGACTCACCTTTGGTCTACTCGTGGTGTTAACAAATGACGGCATGATGTAATCTCTGCTGAGTCATGAAGCAAAAATTGTCTAACATGGTTTCTTAAACAGATGTGCATGCATGTTGTGGGTCACAGCTTTGGTGCATAATTACTGTTTTATATAAGATATTTTCAGGTGAAACCTACTGTTTGAACAATTACACGAGACATGTATGAACACAAGACGATGGATAGATACGAAGCTTATCTTTATTGTTATATTTGATATCCAAGGTGGGAAGGAAAAGAGCAATGTCTGCAAATGAATATTTGGTATATATTTAGAAGCACTTTTACAACAGCTGTCTTCATGTTTCCCCAGGACAACTATAATTTACATAACAAGTTTGTTTCTTGAATTTTGTTCAAGGACGATTCGAAATTTCATGGGTAGGCCAAAAACTGTCCTCCCATTTCTGAAATGTCCCATAATATATTGTACTGCAGGCATATAGCCACAGACCCAGCTTTGTCCAGGTATTTATGGAAAACAAAATAGTTCAGCAATTTACATTACTTAATCAAAATTTACACACCTCTCTTTTTTTACCTGATGCAAAATGATTTGCCAAAGAAGTGAAACAATAATTTAGCCAACTCAGTAAATGGAGCTTGAAAATGATACAAACTGCTTGAATACAATATTGACAGGGATGACCCTGGTTTTCTTTAAAATATCAAACTAATGCATATTAAGTATAATATCAGTAGTTATCAGTTTCCCTGAAATGTTATGGTCATGTGTTATAAGCGTCTGGCAAGATAATAGTTTAAATGTCGTGAAAATATCACACTATTCTCAAATGCTTGGGATTGCAGCTGACCTACTACACCAGACACACTTCCCTATCAGTAAGGCCTTTACGTTTTATTTAAACGAAGGATATTTGGATAGAGGAAGATGACAGAATGAAAATTACAGTTCTTTCTATCGGCACGGTTCTTAGCTCAGAAATTCAGAGTCTGCACTTGGCAAAATTAAACTGATTTCACCCTTTTTATCTTTTGCAATATCATTAGTGGCCACTAGATGACAGTTAATGCCAATATTTCACGCAGTACATGTTCACGGTCCCTCTACTTATACATTTCGTTTCATGTCAGCTGCTCGCAGATTACACATGACTTTGCATTGTCAGTGTGTGTCTGCATGTGTCGTTGTGCTTGCACACAAGTTGAGTCATATGAATGCCATTGTAAGTGCTATGAATAATATCCACTCCAAGCAGGTGTAAGTATGATGGTTTGTAGATTTGCATAATCTGCCCCTCCGTTGAGTCATTGTCAACAAAGAAACACATTTAAGAGATCACTACGCTGGCCACGTTTGATATTTATAGATGAGCCTTTGGCTTGGATGCAGTTGTTTCATGACAATGCAGCTGAGTTATTGTTGCAGTATGGTGAAGCATAATGGTGGGATGTTGGATGATGTCAATCGTGCACACAACGTTTAAATTAAATGTTTAATATACATTTACATGGACTATAAAAATGTTAAAGGTACGTGAAGGATATGATTAAAAAATGAATTACATGCAATATTTTATGGATTTTTTTTTGGATTATACCATTCATAAACATGTAATAAATCCAAGGCTGTACAACCCCATACTAATATGTAACATAGGCAGGATGTGTCTGGGAAGTATGTTTGCAAGCAGCATACAATGTGGATCTTATCATCTACATATCTCTCACATGATAGGTCAAATCCAAGGAGAGTATTCTTTTGTGGTAACGTGTTTTTTTTCCCCCTGAAGCCATAATATAAGAAGTTTTACTTCATACCAAAAAACAAAAACAAAAAAAAACACAACAACAAAACTCTAGAACTGTTAATCTTGGACTTGCACGCAAACTGGGATTCCAGGTGAGATCGTTTAGCATATTTTGACATTATATTCAGAATACAGGAGGTGGCGTAGGATATGCTGTTGAGACACAAATGCTAGTGATAAGCAGAAAGGAAGTGCTTACTAGGTTGCAAGTTTGTTCGTCTCTCGTGTAATAATACGTGACGACTGATACAATTCCTGTGCACACTAGAGCTTAAATCGCTTGCCCTTGTCCACCCAAGCTGGTGTCGGTTAAAGTCAAAGACCCTTAGAGGTCCCTGTCACAGCTGGTCCATGACCCCGACGCCACGCCAGTAGCCACTGCAGTATCTCATCTGTGCTCCTTTACTCTGTTCTCTTTGCTCTCAATTTCCTTTGCCCGTTGTTGACAAGGGTGAGACGACACTGCTGAGGCATGTCCTTTATGTCTCGGACAAGATTGGGCTTATTCAACTGAGCGCGCGTGAGATGAACTGAGCAAGATTTTTTAATCACACATTGTTTTAATCATCATGTATCTGTTCAGGAGACGTGCGCGAGATTTATGAGTCCGACACTAGGTTTATTAGGACTAGGGGGCAAGCAGAGATAAGCTATCAGAGGCAAGAGAGGCACATTTTATGATCCAGCCTCTTTTTGTTAAAGGAAATGACTCTTGGACCTTAATCAGAATAATTCATGATATCATACACGCAGAGTATAAGTTTGATATTGCGTGAAAAGCACAATCTGGGCACATGTTTTTTTTTTTTGTTTTTGTTTTTTTTCATGATAAAGCATCCTCATCACACTGCCGGACTTTTGTTTACAACATTGAAGTCATTTTTTCATGAGGGAATCTTTTCCTCACTGAGAGCACAGTGGCCATCTCAGGCTTCAGCCGGGGTTGTGCTTCCTGTTCGCTTTCAGCTACGCATGGAAAAGAATGAGGGGAGGCATGAAGCAAATGAAGCTGTGAATTTCTAATTAGGGGACCACGCCAGTGCTGTGTGGTATGTTTGTTTTCAGCACATGCATTTGCATGAAAGATTCAGGCAGAAGTCGGGCAATTAAATAGCACTTAGGTAAACAACATCCCATTACATTAGAGTGGCTTCATCGCCAGTAATGCTTTTCTAAGTTGACTGTGTCCTCTCTGGCAAAAGCACAGCCCACAGTCTGATTGCAGCCTGGGTCAATAAGAGAGATTTTTCATGGGTGTCAATGAGGCTTTGGCCAGGCTGACACGTTTTCAAGCCCAGTGGCTGGTCACGACTGAGGGTTCATGCACAGCAGACCCTCTGACAGGGTAAAGCAGCCATGTATGTAGGTTTATGGGGGGCGCGGGGGAACCCTGCTTCAAGCTACCAGGGCTTTCCGATATTGGCAGATGGCGGGAAGCTGTTCCCGGGAAAAGGGGCAGAGTGCAGCTGAGGAGTTGGGGGCTGTTGCAAGTTGACGTACTCCACCTACCAATTAAGTCTCAACGTGTGTGTCCCCCACACGCAAGAAAAAAGGAGCTGTGGCCTCCTTAGATATCATTTTACACTCGGGCACGTTTGTCAGAGGACAGTCCAGCGCAGCAGGCTGGGTGCCTCAGTGTTCGCTCTTAGGCAGCGATAGGAGAAACGTAAGGCGCCAGTGAACCCCATCACAGTTACATAATACAGACTAGTGCACAGTGACACAGTCCATGCTGGCAGATGCGCCGCTGCATTGTGCCATATCTCCCGTCCCTCTCGTTCAGTCTTTATCACGAGCGCACATTCATTTCGGAGGCTAGAGAGCATGGCTTGTACAACCCAGTCTCACCTCTTCTTTTTAAAGGAAAGCATATTGTGTAAGTGTGATGAGTCGAGTTTTTAGCAACAGTAAATACACGATGGAACGAGTTGGCGTTAGCGTGGTTATGTTAATGACTTAATGCGCTATGCATGTTGAGTACTTGTCTGCCGGTGCAAATAGTTTTAGCCACTCACACTTGCATGAACGCGTTTATGGATATAAAGAAAAGCCTCTCGTTAGAACTATTCAAAAGATAATATTGTAAACAGAAGCACAATTTGAGCAGAGACAAACATAATACTTAGATCCTGCAGGTGATTTCAGGCATTCCCCGCTGTCTGTATCAATGTGTCAAGCCCAGCAGCTCTTGACAGGCCAGGGATTGTGAGGAGAGATTTTTAGACCAGACATTGCTCTTCAAATGGAATCAGAGAATTCCACAGATAAAGTGTTTACAGCGCGCAAGGCCATCTCACTTAATGATCCCTCTGTGTATTTAGAAAATCCAATATCAAAAGCTGTGCTTCCTTTAAGGCGAGGCCAGCGGGACATACTCCAGTGTCATTTCTCAAATGGTTTTGTCAGGTCCGTGGTGCAGACTCTTGTTTAATCGCTGCGCATCATTTTTGGTGGCCGCTCGGACAAAGAGAGAAATCAATGTCCCCCCTGCTTCAAAGCCCTCCCCTATAAAATAACATTCTATCGCTCACCATACAGCTTCAACACAAAAATCTCACCAATTCAATTTTTCTAATTTCTTGTCAAAATATGTAGTTGCACTTGCCTTAGACACAATCATCAAACAAGCCGCATTTCAGTGGGATATCAGTTTGTTTTCAGACTACAGCTCCTTTGACACCGATCCTCCGTCTCTGCAAGGGACTCAATCAATGGAGTGGCATGTAACAGAACGGTGCTGGTGTCCATTGTGAGCTTCCCTGCTGTACTGGATCTCTCTTTCACGCAAAAGTAGTTTCACCCCATGAACACTTTTCATGCTGGCTTATCGATTAGTGATTTATTATCAATAAAACATTCATGAAACCGCTCAGTTTCATTTTATTTGTTGCATGAGACATTTTCCTCGCTGTACTTTGATCTGCTTTTTAATGTGTTCTTGTGGCAGAAGAGAGAAAATGAAAACCAGCAGGTGAGAGGAGGGGAAATTGACAGATGGACAGACAAAAAGGAAGAGGAGATGGGTTCACAGTAAACAATACTCAAACTTTAATTAAGTGGCCTGACTTCAATTAGAAGCATCATGTGAGGAAAATTGTTTTTGTGGTTTGACGCACTCAACCGCGCATTTGATCCCACAGTTCTCCCCAGCTTATCTCCAGCCTCCCCAGTTCATTGCTCGAGTTTCATCCCACAACTTCACTGCTGAGAGTTTCCTGACGAGGCATTCGGGTTTCTACAATGGCTAATGCGAGAAAATGGGAAGCAGCTTCCACGCAGGCTGGCCTATGCATCATCTGGCTCTGCTCTTGCCAGTGACATAGTCCTGGCATTGGGGTGATTAATGTGATAGGTGGAATTTGCCTCGTTATGTTGACACCGGCTAATAAATGCCTTGTAAACAGCCAGTCACAGCTGTTAATGCATCATCATAATCCTGGATTAGGAGGTGCCAGGAATGGCCAATAAATGCAATTAGGCACTGACAAAATTAATTCCCACATACTGCGACTTTGCTGCACCCTGTCCATTCGGAGGGGAGACTCGAGTGTGTCGCGAAATCACAGCGTCACCGAGGGATAAGTGCACTGAAAATCTCCTCATTAAATATGGAATATCTAACTCAATTTGTGGTCACTACAATGCAGAATTTGTGGAATATCAACTCCCAGTTAGATTGAAATGAAAACAAATATCCCTGCTTTGCTCTGCTAATCTATGTTGAATTACTCTCAATAGGGGAGTCAGCTTGGAAGGGGAAAAAAAAAAAAACAGGAGCAGAAAAACATGGCCCCAGTGATAAAAGTGCGAAGAAATACTATTAAAATGATAAAAGCTCATTATGTAAATGCTGTGTTTCACTCTAACACACCAATATCTGTTATAGGAAAGACAAGACAGGTGACTTTTAAATATGAGTAGACGGGAAAGAGGTCACCAAGACAACCATTAACTTCCTGTCACTCATGTCCGTCATGCCTCATTGGTCCAAGTTATGATGCATTACTTCATGTTTTTTTTTTTTTTTTTTAAACTCACCTTGCTTATTTTTAGCACTTGGGACTTTGGTCTGATGTTTTTCTAAAGATTTTAAAGCCCCCTAGCACCCAGTCAGCCCGTCCTATTACCAGAGTGATGGTCAATTGAGATGATCAATTTGCATAATGGAGCATTAAATTGGGCCCATCACACCCACCTCTCAGCAGCTTGCTCCCATGGAGGACTCACTCAGTGTGGCAATTGCTCTTGAAGGGGTGAACATGTACATCCTCCTTGCTGGAGTATCCTTTCACCATGCAGGCTGAAGCATTTTGGCTGGTGAATATACCACCAGGCACTGAATAAGAGGCTCTTATTCATGTGTAATCCGTTGCCAGAGTGAAACTTTCATGCTAAAGGAAGAGTCCAAGAATGAGACGGAATGTTAAATATACAATGTTAAAGTTACAACCGAAGCTCGGACTAAGACGCTTTGCTGACCCTTTTCCTTACCTGCTTCGCCAGCAGTCTCCGAAATGAATCCTTCAACTTAATATTTCTCTTTTCTTTAAATAAAGGAGTGTTTTAATCATTCTGCGATTCGCTGTGCTCATTAATTCCAATTAACTTAATGATGTGCTTAATTGCAAACGTCCATCCTGACGGGGATCACCGGTCATTTCTTGGATGCAGACCAGATCATTTTGATTAACAAAATCTAACATTGTTATCTTAGGCAGATTAGTTGTGTTTTTTTTTTTTTTTTTAGGAATCATGTCAGCACCTTTCGGGACTGTGACAAATTGCATCCAAGGAGCTGTTAGGATCTGAGGCTGGCGGCTGTGATTGATGTGTGCGCTGTGTGAGTGGCAGGGAGGAATGAGATAGAGCCATCATGGCCTTCCTCTCCACCATGTTGTCTTTGTTTGGTGGGTGGGGGGAGGGGGGTGAGGGGTGGAGGTGGGGGGAAGGAAGGGGGGTCCTCTGGGGAAAATGCTATCCACAGAACAATATGGCAGAAGCCTCTTGGTGAGCAGGTTTTGTTAACTGGCCATTTGTAAGTGCCCATTTGGCATGGTGCGAAGTGGCGGCTGGCAGCTATGAAGTAGATTTCAGGAAAATTGAGTGCACCACTAGAATAGACTTTTATACAGCTTCATACATGCTTCAGATCATTGTATTTTATTGTTATGATGTACAAAATGTTTTTTTACTGCAATCACTCTCAGGCAAGAGGTCACTGGGCAGCCAAATGATTTGCTCATGCCATTAACAGGCAAACTTTTAATTCCCTGGAGCAAGTTCTACATTTTCTTGCCACAGGCATCCCGCTGGGCCGCTGGCAGCCTATCAGCCGCCGCATGACAAGTGATTGACATTAAAGAACTGAGGGATTTGCAGGTGGTTGTGAGGCGAGCGGCTGATATGTTTATGAAGCTTTTGTCAAATGTTTTTGTGACATTGCCATTGAATTAAAGGGGTCTGTGGCATGTGTTGTGACGGTTTAATGAAGAGGTTTGATTTCTCAGAGGAGGTGAACCAAGGGCAGTATAATTAGAATATTTACAAATGGATTGCTCTACAAAGTGAGTTATTGAGTTTCTGAAAAAAATATCGATTGAGGGAGCAAAATTAGGAAAAAAAATATCAAGCATTTAGGGTTGTGAAAGATTAACCAATTCGACCAGATATTCGGTATGACACGTGAGAGCTATGGCTGCGTCTGTAGCAGCCTTCTCAGTCGATACGAATCAGCCATGAATCCTTAGATGAATCGATTATCGAGTCATGGATCGGGTATCACGAGGCTAGCAATCGGTTGACATGGCTTTAACGGTTTGCTTCCCTAAAGCAACACAAGAGCTGCTGGCTGCCCGCGAAACGATCGCCGTGCATGCTCAGTAGCTGGCATTACTGGCAACTATAATGGATGTAAACAGCGCCAGCTCGACCGGTGCAACTGATGCATTACCGCGAAAGATTTTCAACGCATCAGCAAAAGAAAAAATCTAAAGTTTGGACTGTTTTTGGATTTTACAAGAGGGACGGAAAACTCGACAAAAGCCATGCCATTTGTAAGCTACGTAGGACAGCTTGACAAATCTTGACCTTCGCGCAGTGAGAAAACACAGTGACGAGTCTGGTGAGTTCAAGTCCCATAACAACGAGCAGCAGCGTGCTGCTAATACAGCCTCTAGTGTTCAAAACACTGTGCTCAGGCTGGAATGCACTGTTACGATTGTTGCCGACTTCAGGAGTTCAAAAGACGAGACAGAGGAAGTAATTTAGTTATGACATTTTCAGTATGGGATTGTTAGAAAAGTTTACTCTTCCAACTTAAAAGCAGGTTCATTGCACCCATGTGGCAAACAGTGCTGTTTGCCTAGATTTTCTGGAAGTAATTTTTGACACTATTGGAGAAATTTGTCGTAATTTGAGGGGCCTGCACTATTCATTTATTGCCACATTTAATAGATGGAAGGCCAAGACTTCTGGTCTTTTTTTATTTATATATATATTTTATGTTCTCGTTTTTAAATTGAACCCATCCAACAAAAAGATGTTCATTCCGCAAGTCTTTTTTTTTGTCTCAGTCTACATTATAAATACATTTGTCATGTGATTTTGTTGGCCAGTGCCATACAGCAAAAATGCTTGGGGAAATGTGCTCTTTTACAAATTTGAAATTTTTTTCACTTTTATAGAATTGGTTTCTTGATTTCATAATTTATGATTAATGTCCACATCAAGAAATGTTAATCGAATCGTTCTTACACTGTATCGAATCATATTGAATCGCAACCCCTGTATCTAGATACACATCGACTCGTCTATCACAGAGAGATTCCCAACTCTACAAGCATTACTGTGACAAACTATACGGTTTACCTGTCGGTATACACTCACTTGCCAAGTCGGATAAGAATAGAAAAGCGAAATGAATGCAGTATAATGCAAGCCTGCAGTAAATCCACCTTTCCAGAGTTTATAATGTTCAGCTGTTAGCAGTCTGTTTGACAGAGGTGTTTAATTTTATCTAAGTGGTGTTCCTAATATGTTCCTTATTTGCCTTTGTGCAGTTGAACAGCACAGCCTCCAAAATGGCCATCAACCAACACCTCTCTAACACTGATTTAATAAATTCTCAAAGTTATGCATTTTTTTTTTTTGTTGTTGTTGCAGGGTTGGAACATTTTATTGCTTCACCTAATAAACTGGCAGCTGTGTAGCAATATGGTTAGCATACTGTATAGTTGAATTACTTGATCTGGCAGGATGAAGTTGGCCTGTGTCACACTTTAGATTATTCTGGTATAGAGATATGTTGTTCACAGATATTATCTATCGTGTGGGTATTTGTAGAAATTTAGGTCTCCTCAGGTCTGCATACATGAATCCCTGTGGGTGTGCAAACAAGCCTGTGTGGGTCCATCATGTCTACATGAGTCCGTGTTTAAAGCCTCTCGCAACCTGGCTGGTGGGGGGATTAATTGGTAAAGCTCTGCATGCATGAGTGCGATCTAATTTACCTCCATCAGCTGCTACACAAAACTAAAGGTCCCTAAACATGCAGCGATGCAACACATCTGAAGGTCTCATTCCCGTTCCACGTCTGGTCTGGTTAGTACAAGCGCAACCTGGTGCCTTTACTCAAGGATGTCAAGCGAGGCCAGAGCAAAAAACCTGCTGCTGTCTGACTGGAATATAACACTTTCTTCATTCCATTTTAAATGTCACGCCCGAAAGACAACTCGGCTGAGTATTTGCTCCTCTACGCTCCAGATCCATATCATTAGCATAAATGGAGAATCAATTATTTCAGCCCTGATGGAGCTGATTATTCAAAGACAATAAAGGCAAAGGGAAGTAGGCATAATTACAAGATGACCTATGTCGCCTTTCCACCATCACCAGTGTTCCAGCAACATGCTAGCATTTCATGGGTGAGATGGGTAATTACTTGATAAGAACTGCTGGAAAAAGTGGGACAGCAGATCAGCCTTTTTTTTTTTTTTTTTTTTTTGTTGCTCATCTTTTTCAATGTAGCACATTCATATGGCAACCTGACATGCTGTATGTATAGCCGCTGCAGCCCTCTACTACCCACGTACGTGCCCTCTCTCGACACACAAACAATGCACACTTATACACTGCTAAAATGTTGACTCTTCAATTTAAATTGAGTCAAATCTAACCAGTGTGTCAGACTCTTAGCACTGCTGCCCATTTGATGATAATATCCAGAGGAGTGCTCTGTGGGCTGAGGGATACAATTCAAATGGCTCTATCTCCTGAGGCAGAGGTGCTGTGATGTACAGCCTACAACCAGCTAGAGCAGAGAAGTCCATGTCATGGCTGTCAGAATGAAAGATGGGGTAAGAGAGAGACAGATAGAGCGGGCAAAGGTGATATGTGCGAATAAGAAATAAGGGGGCGGGAGGGCACCAAGTACAAATATTATGTATGGCATAGTTGGTAAATAAAAACCCTACATCAAGAAATCTGCCGGAAGCCAGGGGAAATGTCACAGAGGTTATATTAAAGAGCCACAAATGACTAAATGAGAATTTCCTCTCGCATCTTTTATAGCCACCAGGTCCGCGAGCATGTTCTGAGCCATTACCCCTTTTGCTGAAATCAGCCCTTTGTCCCCTTCCCCCGTGTATGAATCAGTGCAGTTTTAACGGACCACCAGG
>CAAKHG010013023.1:9526-25688 GCA_901007715.1 Dactylopterus volitans | reverse complement strand
AAGATCCCCACGGTTTCTCCTCAAAGACAAAAAAGTTTTAATGTCAGATGATTGGGGGAGTGCATGCACGTGTATACACACGCACGCACGCACACGCGCTGCTGGCTGTTAAGTTTAAAAGAATACAGCTTGTCAGTGTTGGGCACATTTATTGGAATAAAGAATTTACAACAAATACATTACAATGGTCCTGGGTAGTATAATAAAACCGCATTAAAAGTTTGTTCATCTGCATCAAGACTCTTTCCTTCGTGGCTCTGTGGCTTTATTGAGATTTACAGCCTCCTGCTTCAGGACGCTAAGTAGAGACTGGGAACTCTCCAGGATCTGCAAAAAAAAACCAACAGTAACATGATGTAAAATATGCCATACAGATACTTACAAGCAGATGAAGTCAAAGCCGACAGCGTGCCATGTCCCGTGAGAGTAATTTAAAAAACTGCTGACTGCCGCGCTTTTAATAAGAGCAGTGTTGGGAGTGTTAGTTTGTACTCAATAATGGGGGCACTCAGGGAGTTCAGCAATCGGATGGAACTCACAGAAGGGCAACACCATGGCACAACACTGACTGAAGCACAAATTACCCAAAGAAAACATCAGCCGATCACAACCTGAAGCCCACATATGGGTTCGCTTTTAAAAAAATCCAGAACCTTTAACTGTTGCACTTGAAAGACAGTGACTGATGACGGAGATTAATGTTACTAGAGGTTGAATTATGAGAAGCACATTGCCTTTTACTGACATTTCCTCTTTGCATTTCCAGCCGAATGGAGGATTTTCTTTAAGCATTCATGTAACCAAATGTTGTGCAAAATGTAAATATAAATAGAATGTGACAATTTGCAAAACACTGAAACACCAAATTTAACTGAAATAGCACAAACTGGAAAAAAAGGCGTTTTGGGAAAATTATACCATTTTTGATTTTGATGTCAGCAACCCGTTAAAGATATTAGGGTTATAGGATTCTTTTTAATACTGTTGCATCGCCTCTTCTTTTAACACCCTGTAAACATTTGTTAACTGAGGAGGCCGATCGCTGCAATTTTGAGAGTGTAAATGTCTCCATTCTTGCTTGATGTAGGATTTTGGCTGCTCAACAGTTTGGCGTTTCCTTTGTCGTAATTTATGTCTCATAATGCAACATTTTCAACGGGTGACGAATCAGGAATGCATGCAGGCCTGCTTAGCACCCAAACTTACGACAAAGCCCTTCTAAAGTGATGCGTGCAGAATGTGGTTTGACTTTGTCTTGCTGAAATAATCAAGGTCTTTTCTCAAAAAGACATCTACTTGGCACCATGTGCTACTCCAAAACATATATGGTTCAGCACTAATGTTGACTTCACCAATGTGCAGGTTACGTCTGCAGTGTCCACGAATGCATCCCAATATAAACCTGGGCCCAGAGAGGGAGGCAGCATTTGTAGATCTGGTTTATATATGGTTTCCTCTTTGCATGGTAGGGTTTACACTTGCATTTGTGGACGCGGCAAGAAGCCGTGGTCGCAGACAACGAGCGCTCCTGGATCCGTGCAGTGATGTCCATCTGTTTTTAATGAATGTCTGGGGGCCCAAAGATCACAGCCATCTGATATGGGCTGTTCATGCTTGGTTTCCAGGCTTCTCCAGTTTTCGGATTCTCTGAATCGTTTATATTATGTACTGCAGCCAATTAACTCCCCAGGTTCTTTGCAAATTTTACCTTTGGAAGACATTCTTAAATTGTTCCCCAGTTTGCTGGCACAGTCTTTCACAGAGTGATAAACCCCTTCCTATCTTTACTTAAGAAAGACTCTGCCTCCCTGGGGATGTTCTTTTTATAGCCAATCATGTTATTAACCTGTTCACGAATTAACCTAATTGTGAGATGTCCCACCAGGTGTTTTATCTTAGCATTTCAAAACTTTTCCAGTTTTTTATTGCCAGTGTCCTAACTTTTTTTGATGTGCTGCTAGCATTACATTCAAAACGAAAATATAGTTTTCAAAAAACGCCATTTCGCAATTTCAATACTTGATTTTTTTTTCTTTGTTTTGCCATTTTCACTTTAATATGGGGTTTCAATCTTTTGCAGATCATCACATTTTATTTCTATTTACATTTTAAACCAAGTCCCGACTTTTTGCAGACAGGTTTGTTAGATGGATTTCATTTTTCAGTGCGGACCTGCTCTTGTGACGCTTTCTGAATGACCCTGATTAATTCTGGTTTGGTTGACTTTCTTTTACGATATTGATCTAAAGAATTTGTTCAACCTGCAGAATTGTAATTTCTATTAGAAAAACACATTGTCTGACAGAAAAAAGGGTTAATGAGCTCTTTCTGAGTATCCTTTTCTATATATATATATATATAAAAAATAAAAAAAAAAAAAAATATATATATATATATATATATATATATATATATATATATATATATATATATATAACTCAACATCTCCTGTCTATCATTCAATACTGTATGTCATCTCCCATATTTAACATATTTCAATACCACTCCACAGCAGCCGTACATAACAAAGTCAAGATGAGCACCTTGATGTATGCAGCCTCAGTCTCTGCGATGGTGCGGTCGAAGGTGGCCCGCACGGCAAGTCTTTGTGCCAGGCTCTCGTTGACTCTGCTCAGCTTCTTCGAGAGGACACGGATGTCGTGCTGCAGTCGTTCCTTCTCCTCTTCCTCCTGTTTAATCTGATGGTTCAGTTCCATCCGTTTGGCACAAAGATCCTCGACACCTGGTTGAGAATAAAAAGGGGTTTTTCAGAAAGTAATATTTATGCATGCAGGATATTTTTGTGGCCATACTGAACAAGGAACTTTGGTGCTGGGCGTAAATTCTGGTGTATGAACTAAAAGTATATTCTTGCGCGAAGACAGTCGGTTAATGAATTAGTCAATCAATATTCAGTTGTCTAACTTATCAAAAAAAAACCATAAACTTAAGTTTTTCAATCACGAATCCTGTTCATCAGGCAAAACCTTTTTGAGTCACCTTTCGCTAACACGTGGTGCTGGATCGCTTTGGTATTATATGGATTTAAAAAAAAAAGATGAAAATCCAATTTAAAAAATATTCTTAGGCCCAGACTCACTGATCTTGGCTGCACAGGAATGTGTGTCTTTGCGTCTGAATATTCTTGCGTATCTCAGTTATTGTTGTAGACACTTATAGCCAGTTGTATTTAATCAATCACAACATATAACTCACTTTTCTATTTGACTCGAGTAATTTGCCACAGTGGCTGACTGTGTGTGACATGGAATCACTAAGATTGTCTCTCAAAACCCAAAATAGCAGCTTTGACTACTGTGTTTTGTTGTTGTTGTTGTTTTTAATTCGGGAAAGACAAACAAATCTTATCATAAATATAATAAATCTACAAGAGGTGGAGGGACGCAGGCTGGTGTCCGGGTGACAGACGGCACCGTCGGAGCAGGTTAATCAGGTTGCAGCTTTCTGCTCGCTCCCAAAAACCAGCTGCTAGGTCAAAGAACCACAAAGCAATATGCGCCTACTTCTCTGTCAGATTCAAACAACAACTACCTACGACAACAATTGATATAAGAAAAAACAAACAAACGCTAAGCTGCTAACTACTCATGCTAGCACAGCCCATCGAATTAGCTACTGACAAGAAAAAAAGACCTTAATCACTTACATTTGACCAGTTCATTGTTGTAAGTCTGCAGCGCGGCAGCTTGTTGAGTCATAGCGGAGCTCAGTTAGCTTAACGCTCGACTGGCCGCAGAAATCAGCCGGTTGGACGCTAAACGGCTGTGTTGAGGGGAAAAAAATAAAACAACAACGGCTGCTCCTCTGGAGTGTCTCGGCTGAAGTTGGCAGTTCCAAGCCGCCCCACACACACACACGCGCACACACACACACGCACACACACACACACGCACACACACACACGCACACACACTCCGTGTGCACACACTCCGGACTCAGCTCCCGCTTCGACCTCTTCTTCCTCCTCTTTTCTTCAGCTGCTTGGCGGTTGGCAACCAACCGGCTGGTGCTTACCGCCACCCAACGGACGGGAGTGCGCAGCGGCAGCCTGAAAAAAAAAACCCCGCCCAAAACACACGCACTGATCGGTCATAAGTGCCCACCAAAAGTGTTTCAGAAGCGGAGAAAGAGAGACCAGGTCATGGGTGGAGCAAGGCTCCCCATGGACATGGCGGACCGCTGTAAGCTGCAGCTCCTCTTCTCCCAGTATCCCGAAATAGCGCCAATTCATCTGCAAAATGCTGCTGAATGTGCCTGTGTGCTACAATCCCACTCTTTCTGTTTGGATATCGCCCTCAACTGAGCATTATTTAATCCTACACTTTATGCTTTTCGATTCTCTAGCTGTCCAGAACTTCCTGATGGTCCCAAAAGTCCCGTGGTGCTTTTTTTGTTGTTGTTGTTTTTGTATTCTGTAGTATGTTCTGTCTATACCGTCCGCTTCCTAATTCTAGTGCCAGATGTCGATTATTTTTCTTTTTTAATAACTGCTTTCTTTACCCTCTCCTTTTCCAGAAGGAATGTCCATAATCTGGTTCTTATCAGGTGACCTTTCAGTCACAGCGTCTGCATAGACGTTAGCCTTTCATCATTTGAGTAGTACTCTTTGCTAAAGAGATAAAAGTAAGCCTGTTGAAATTACCCAAAAGTATTTACACAGCAAATCATGATTAGGGCTGTTCAAATTCTGTAAAGGCATTCTAATGCTTGTAATGATGAGGAAATATGATACCACACTGTGAGATCGACCATCTCTAAAATCCCAAAGTGTACCCATCCATAAAATCTAGTTTATTGTCTTGATATCGGCTCACAGAGTGACGCCAAGTCATGCTGAGTCACACAGTCATTAACCATTCCGACAACTGGCACCTCCTTGCTCGTCCAACATGCACAACCACACATATCAACTAATAGCTTTATTTCTCCATAAATTAAACTCTCTTTGAACTTAACCCTCACTCACTTACTCACTCACTCACTCATTGAGTTACTCACTGAATTACTGATGTAAACGTCACAAACAGTGAAAAAAAACAAAACCTGAAGTGGATCATTAAAGCCTAGTTTTCATATATATTTCTGGATCTTGTATCATCAAGTCATTCTTACATTGATATCTAGAATTAGTAAAAGTTAATGTGATGTTGGGGCAACAAGGTGGTGCGGTGGTTAGCACCGTTGCCTAGCAAGAAGGTCGCAGGTTCGACTCCCGTCTTTCTATGTGGAGTTCGCATGCTCTCCCCGTGTCTGCGTGGGTTCTCTCCGGGTACTCCGGCTTCCTCCCACCTCCAAAAGCATGCTGAGGTTGACTGGCTACTCTAAATTGCCTGTAGGTGTTCGTGTGAGTGGTTGTATGTGGCCCTGCGTCTCGTCCAGGGTGTACCCCGCCGTTCGCCCATTTGACAGCTGGGATCGGCTCAAACACGACCGCGATCCGGAATAGCCGGAATAAGCGGAAGACAGTGAATGAATGAATAATGTGATGTTAGATGAACGCATAAACCGACAGACTGGAGGTACGGTTTGTCCACATCACCCTGTCACAGTGAACCACCTCGGCACATCAGTTACTGTCCCATCAGTTATCATCTCTTTCAAAAAATCATGGAAAGGGAATGATACTCTCTGAAAAATGAATGTTGAATAATGCTCTTGTTCTGTGTTTTGTGGGTTAATAAAATGAATGTAACTTTAAGTGTATTGCCATTTTGCATACAAATAATGACGCCATTGACATGTCAAATTGACATTTAAAGATTGGGGAAAAAAAGATTAAAAAAAAAATGGATCAAACATTAGATTCCTCAAATGTCTTTATTGTATTACTACTCAAATATGGCTAACTGTCCATGGCTCTTCTGTTTCAAAAAAAGGATAATAATAAGTGGGAAATATAAAAAGGAAATATGAGGAGGGGAATTTTTGGGTTAAAACATCTTTCATGTTGTGGGTTACCGAAATTTTGAAATTACATGAAACTATTCTCTATACAGGCTCGCGTCCATCTCCATAGATCTACTTCTTGGCTGAATAAATCAAAAAGTCCTGATCGCTTCACTTCAAAAAATAAACAGCAGATTTTTCTCTTAGATGATACTATTGTTTCTCTGTGTCAGAAACTGAGTTATCCACTTTTGAATTTACAGCGACTAAAACTATGACATGTAGCGTATTACAATTCGGCACTCGGCACACACATTTAGACAAATTAAATCATATAGTTTCCCCACCAGCATGGTTCTAAGATATCTCTACTACCAGCAGTTTATGGTGAGATACATGTAAAAACACAACAGGTTCATAGGATGATTCCCCCTTTCTATATCCAAACAGCACCATGTGTGTTTTATGTTGCATGATTTTTGGAAAGAGATGGATGGAAAGGATGTTGTAGCCCTCAACAACCACACGAGAGCACTGTGGAACAAACAAATGTTGGGGAGATGGATAAGGAATGGCAGAGTGGAGAGGGGAAATATTGATATATATTTCTGTATATAGCCATGACGCATACATAGACAAGTGGATGTTTTTCATCACTAAACATTCGATTCCACACACTCGAATTCAACAGTGGCAGCATGTTTGTTCTGAAAATAGCAGATGCAGCATGATAAGTATCTGCAAGAGAGCAGTTTCAGGGTTCTGTCAATGACTTAAAAACGTTTATAACTGGTGAGCTCATGTTTTGCCATACACTGACTGAAGTCATGACTCTTGCGTTCCACTATTATTAGTTTCTCCATTGCAGTGCTGAGGGAGCATCAGCATCTGATGCTGAAAGTATTGATGCAAAATATGGTGCAGTTTTATGTTACTTTAGGCTTCCAACATCTTGTTCAGCATTGCTTATAGCCAGACCTATGTTTAGTTTTTCAATAGTACTCTTTGGGGAGAAAAAACATTTGGGTTCCTTTTTACTCTGATGTAATAAGTGAGGGTTGTACCTTTCCCCTCGACCCTCTCTTGCCTTGCCATACCAATGCAATCACCTTAATTGATATCAGGTGACTCCATCTTGGCAGTCGGCCAAGTTGTATGTGGCCAGAAGCAGTTCTTTGCCTCATTCTGTCCTGTTCCTTCAGCAGAACCTGCAGGAGAAAGGTGATTTGGGACTGACTGGAGCCTGTGGGAGTTATGGGTAGTTTCCCCCTGCGCCCTTCTTTTGCGTGGCAGTTTCGGATAAGGAGCAGGCTAGTTGAGGGCCTGACCACATGGTCACAGTGATTTGTTGCTCCAATAACACTACTTTTACATGTGTTTTTATAATGGCCATCATGACTTTTATCTGAACCACATGTGTTGGAATGTTGGTCTCTCCTGTTAGGAAAGATGTGCATGATGCCAGCCCCCATACGGTCCGGTTCTGCTGTGTTTGATAAAAGGAGGACCTCCATTGCAGCTGTTTTTGTCCTTTAATTAATTTACCTGTGCTACTCCTTGGTTACCTTTTCATTTATGTCTTTTGGTCATGTTCAGTTCATAAAACATATTTTTGTTCAACTTTATTTTGGACTATTGAAATGTGTATTTGGTTAAATGGTGGCGTGAAAGAGCTACCCGTTACCTCCTTGGAAGCCTGAAGTGTGGAAGTGGTGTAGCCTGCATCAGAAGCTGGGGATACTGCTGGGTCTGTAGTTGCCAGTTAGCAGGCTGGGTGGGTGGTTATACCCTGCAGGTTGTGGGTCCCTGTGTGTGGGTCCCCTCCTCTCCAGGTTTAAGGCATTACCCCGTTTGCTGTGTTAATTTGTTTCCGTGTTATGAGGATTAACTTGTGTCCCTTTTGCATGTGTGTGTGTGTTCCACATACTGGCAGGAACCCCCCCTCCCCCGCGCTCACAGTATAGGAACTTCATCTGTGGCTTCATCAGATCAAAACATGAGACATGAATACAAACATGATAAAAGTCAGATGTACAAAGATGCTGAATAAGATGACAGCGTTGAATTTAAAGGAACACTCATAATGAATAAAACATTCACAACACATGGATTAAGTTGCACTTAAAGCTGAAATTCTGTTTTTGATATCTTGTCATTATTTGAAAGTAATTTGACAACATAAGACATTAACAGCCATTTTCTGCTTGCATCTCTTCATATGTTCAAACCTCTTCAGCTACAGTAGGGCTTTGTCATACTTGAGCACAAAAATGGGTTCATAATTCCATTAAAGCCCATTCTTTCCAAAAATGGAGGTCATCAGTAAATGCTTCCTTTCTGTCCTTCATTATGTCACTCACACAAAAATCATTTTTATTGGTCATAAACACATCTTCAGAATAGTTTTGCAAACAAGCAATACGTACCGATTCAAACATAAAGCAGCGCTCTGATGTGACTCATGAAGCTCGTATGAGAAGTAAAGCAAGGCCAAAGAGGTTGAAAGAGTAACAGCGGGGAACCTGCTGTACTTTCATTTCAACACTTTCACTCATGAAATCACAATGTCTTTTCATAGATCAGAAGAAAATGGGAAAAAAAAAAGCTGCTGGATGGACTTGTATTAAGATGTAAACCTCCTTGTCCTTTCATTCAAGTGTGTTCTCCTCCTGCCTATACAATAAGTACAAGTTCTGTTGGCCCAAGTATTTGGATTTTCAGAACAAGTATTTGTATTGCCTTGTGAGGCGGTTGGCTCACCATTTCAGAGACTCTGACTCTGAAATGGTGTCATTTCGCTGTCACAGTTTGGCCAACATCAAAGCAGCTCAGGCCCTTGCACTTGCTTGTTTTTCCTGCTTGCAATACACCAACTTCAGGACCTGATTGTTTCACTTAACAGATGTCATTGAAATAAGATAATGTTACGGTGGTTTTACTGCTGTGGCTAATTGGTGTAACTGAAAGCAATTGTGCACCTGATGACTGGGCCTTTGCCCATGGATTCTGGTCGGGCCAAGCCCAAAGCAGAGACATTGGTCCATCCTCCAGCAGGCCCACCACCTGCAGGAGTAACTGCATGGGTCTGGTGCAATGTGAATCAGGCATCAGGCCAAAGTGGGGTTATGGCATTCCCCAGAGGAAAACATAATAGAAAAGAATTTATTGCTAGATCCTCTTAAAGCTGTGCATACAAGCTGGAACGAGAGTACTGCAGCACTAGAGACCCGTTTTAAGGTTGACTGGATGAAAACCTCAAATATAAGAAATGATTGCTAGCTATAAAAATTGTTCACAAGCTGTGACATTTTGCCTCATTATGTCAAAAAACGTGTACATCATGCCACATTTTTTTCTCAATCTATAACATAAAAAAGTAACTATACTTAAGTAGCCACAAGCTTTTAGGACCATCATAAAGTGTGAGCGCTTGGTGTTTGTCCTTTTAGGCTCATCCTCAGCCAGCTGGTGCAGGGTTTGAAAGCATTTTGTGTTTGAGTCAAGGCTCATGTCCTTCTCCCTGTCCAATGCTTCTTTTGTCCTCCCTTGTGAATTTGTGAATTTACCCTTTAAGGTATTGGTGAAATCAGAAAGTTGGACTTTATTGGACAGATATGCAAGTTTCTGAAGTAAACATCATTATTCTTCAATACATATTTAAAGTCAGTTCTTGGCTTGATGGGGAATTACTCCAGAAATGCCACAGGGCTGATTTTTAGACCATCACAGGACTGTAGTGTAAAAGCAGGAATTACTTTCTCAGCGTTGGATTTAGACCCCAAATTACCTTTTCAAAATGTTTTTTAGATGGAGGAAGGATGATCTTGAATCTGAAATTATTTTTGTTACTCTTTTACTCCCCAGAGACAGAGACGTCAGATGAGCTGCAACTTGTTGCTTTTGCGCATATGCACAAAAATTATCATTTGTTTTGTAGAATGCTCTCTGATATCCATAGATTAATATTATTGATACAATTAATTGGGGAAGATGATGGGGCAAAGGACATAGGACACAGGCTATTTACATTTGTGAATCATCTGCACAGTTATCCCCCTAGTGGGCCCACTACCTGCAGGGGGAGCATGAAGGGTCCGGTGCAATGTGGACTGGACAGCAGACCGAGGCATGGGCCATGGCGGTCTGATGGAAACTGGCTCTCGGAACATGGAACGTCACCTCTCTGGCGGGGAAGGAGCTGGAGCTTGTGGGGGAGGTTGAGCGCTACCGACAAGATATAGTCGGCCTCACCTCCACACATAGCGTTGGCTCTGGAACCCAAGTCCTTGAGGGGGGTAGGACACGCTTCTATGCTGGAGTTGCCCAAGGTGAGAGGCGGAGGGCCGGGGTTGGCTTCTTGTTGGCTCCGAGACTCTCTGCCTGTACGTTGGGGTTCTCCCGGTTGGACGAAAGGGTAACTTCCCTACACCTTCGGGTTGGGGAACGGGTCCTGATTGTTGTTTGTGCTTATGCACCGAATGGCAGTTCAGAGTACCCACCCTTTTTGGAGACCCTAGGACGGGCGCTGGATAGCGCTCCGACTGGGGACTCCATTGTTCTGCTGGGAGACTTCAACGCTCACGTGGGCGATGACAGTGAGACCTGGAAGGGCATGATTGGGAGGAACGGTGTGCCCGATCTGAACCCGAGTGGTGTTCAGTTGTTGGATTTCTGTGCTAGTCAAAGTCTGTCTATAACTAACACCATGTTCGAACATAAGGTTGCTCATCGGTGCTCTTGGCATCATGACGGCCTAGGTCGCAGGTCAATGATCGACTTTGTGGTCATGTCATCTGATCTGTGGCCATATGTTCTGGACACTCGGGTGAAGAGAGGTGCAGAGCTGTGAACTGATCACTACCTGGTGGTGAGTCGGATCAGGTGGCGGGGGAAGCTGCCGCACAGACCTGGCAGGCCCAAATGGATGGTGAGGGTCTGTTGGGAACGCCTGGCGGAGGAACTCGTCAAGCTGGTCTTCAACTCCCACTTTCAACTGCGTCCCGGGGGCGGTTGGGGACATTGAGTCCGAATGGGCTATGTTCCGCTCCACCATTGTCGAAGCGGCTGTTGCGAGTTGCGGCCACAAGGTCACTGGTGCTGGTCATGGTGGTAACCCCCGAACCCGATGGCGGACACTTGAGGTGAGGGGAGCCATCAAGCTAAAGAAAGAGGCCTACAGGTCATGGTTGGTCTGTGGGTCTCTGGTTGTGACCTTTAAGCCTTCATAACATTTCCAAATAAAATAAGTGAGTTGTTGTTTCATAAACATAATGCTACTACAACACTCTACAATATTTTTGAGCCACCTTGCATGCACAGCTCTCTTAAACTTTAAAAGTAGATGTTCAATAATGTTTTAATCAGGGGACTGTCAGGATCATTTCAAAACATCCAGCTTGCATGTGCATAGTTTGTCTACGGTGAATTTCAATGCATGTTTTGGATCATTATCCTGTTGTAGAATTCCTCCTGCTTCAGCTTTAGCTTTTTTACAGACAGTGTGATGTTTGCTTGCAGAATTTACTTGTGTTTCGTTAAGTCGTTTCAGCCTTCCACCTGTGCAATATAGTTCACCCCATGCTAAATAGTGGGAGAGATGTGCTTTACATGAAATTGTGCCCAAACCTTTTCATGTTCCACAATTACAGTATGTTTTTTTTAATACAATACATGAAAAATAGGATTTTTTTTGTCTGATTTTATTAAATAAGTAAATGTGCATTTAATGTTTACTAATACTTTATCCCAGAGACTGCATCTTTTCAATCAAAGAATCACAAATCACCATTTTTTCCCCAAGAGTTTCCCAACACTTAGAATAATACCCCAATGTCAAAGGTCTGGTCACCAAATGACACAATGAACTGCCCAGCCTGTAGGTAGGATATGAAGAGTTCAAGATGAGTCTAAATAGACTAGGCCCACCCATCATAGTATTATCTGTTCAATGATGAGAGCAAACACCTGATTTGTAAAAATCTAAAGGATGAATAGACATTAGATAGTTAAAGAGCTGAGAATAAACAATTGTTTGTATGTATTTTGCTCATAAGGTAGGCATGAGGTGGATTTTTTTTTTGTTTTTCAGGTGAGTTTTAACTGCGGTTGGCAATATTCCTGACTGAATTTAACAATTTCTAATACCACGGATGCTAAACAGTTAAATACAGTTTTGAAGCATTTGGTTGGATGATCCAAGCAGCAAGTGGAGGGCTTCAGCTGCCCAACAATATTGTCATATTTGTCTTAGGTTGATGGTCAAAGTGAGATGGGAACAGCCAGATTCCTGGAGAGATGTTACGTGGGTTCATTACTGGACCAATGTTTTGTCTGATGGTAAAATTTTGGTGTTTTTTTTAACTCATTATATGTATATATATCAACTATATATTATATATATTAAGAACGCCAATGAATGAAGCAGTCTCCATCTTCCGCACAATATAACAGCATGATCTCATCATGTACATTCATAAGCATTCGAAGCATAAATCACAATTCATACAAATCATTTCGGTTTTCTAGATTGCTCATGTTTGCCTCTCTAATGGGGCAGTATGCAGATGGTGGATTAATGACTCAAGAAAACTGTATGTTTAGGTATTCAAATTCTTGGAGCTAAATTGCATCGGAAAATGTGTTTGGCATTGGTCTGAAAGATCACATCAATATTGTCTCCTTTCTATGATGGAGGATTAGGGCCACATTGACATTTTTTTTATTTATACTTCGAGAAAAAAAGTCATTACTAACGAGAAAAAAAAGTAATTATTAATGAAAAAAAGCCATATTAACGAGAAGTCATTAACAAGAGAAAAAGTCATTATTAATGAGAAAAAAGTCATTATTAATTAGAAAAAAGGTCATTATTAATGAGAAGAAAAGTAGTAATAAAGTCTAATATGTTGATTTAGAGGACAAAAATGAGGGACGTGGAACATTTTGTGGAATTGTATTTCAGTTTAGGTTTCACAAACAAAGAGATATTTGGCACATCAGCATCACATCGTCATTAGTATCAGGACATTAAAAAGAATATGCAAGAAAATGCATCTTTTCCAGAGAAAGAACCAGATGTGTGGAGGAAATCGCTGCTTTTCTGGAGTCGAGCTCCGGCGAGCACGGCAGTGCACCTGCAGGGGCCCCCACGCGTTATGGCACATGGATTCATATGATAAACTAAAGCCCTATGGCATTGCTATTAACGGCTGCATTGATGGATTTAGTCGCCACATTACGAAGTCACCGCGTAATGTTTTCATTATTAACGAGAAAAAAAGTCATTATAAACCTGACTGCTAACTACACTCTCGCGTTCTCCTTTCAACCTCCTCTCGTTTTACATTGAGCAGCCTTTTACTACGACTTTTTTCTCATTAATAATGACTTTTTTCACGTTAATAATGACTTTTTTCTCCTTAATAATGACTTATTTTCATTAGTAATGACTTTTTTCTCGTTAATAATGACTTTTTTCTCGAAGTAAAAAAAAAAATCTCAATGTGGCCCTAATCCTTCGTCGTAGCTTTCAAAACTTTATTCATAAATATTACAGCAAAAATCTTTCTGAGAATCCCTTGGACAATCTTAGGTGACATATTCCAAACTTATGTTTGGAATTTGCTCATAGGTTGACAATGCTGTGTTAACAAATTTTACCCAAAGGATGTCTGGGGCTCAGTTATGTCGGCCTGTTGGACACACTATTTCCAGGATGTTGGAGGCCCTCTGTACTTGCCATATTGCATGAACTTATTTTTTTTTGTCAGTGTCAAAGAGTTACTGGAAACATTGTTGATAATATCCACAAGTATGTTTAGATTTCTGCTGTCATATGGAAAGTATGAGGTTTCGAGTACTTAATTGTTACATGAAGGTGCGTAATCCTGTTAACAAGAGTACAGTTGCATATTAGAGATGAATCCTTCCTATCCAAATTTTATCGATGAGACTGAGGATACATACTCCCAGGTGTGGTATTGCATTGCCGAGAAATCTATAAACGTGACGTAATCGCGAGTGGGCGGAGTTTACGTCCAGGCACCATGGCTTCGGTAGGAACCGAGGTGAGTGAGCCCTTTCTATTGCAAGCTTGTTTTATTTTTTCGCTGTTTCGGCGGTTCCACAGATGTGTTCCGCCTCGACAGCCGGAACCCTCGGGTTAAACGGGAGAATTGTCGGCGTCGAGGTGTCGGTTTGTCGTAATTTGTCCGTTGCCAGCCAGGAGTCTCCTGCTTTTGTGCTTACCGGAGGGCAGCCTAACGTGCAGGAAGATGCTGCGCCCCGGAACCTGTATGGCGTCTGCGGACGCATTGTGTTTTATGCTCCGGGTCTTTGTCATACATGTTGCAGGATCATGTCACTGTCCTGCTTCTGTCCATGTTTAACGGTTCAAACTGCACCCGACATAGATATGCGAACGCTTTTAGTTGAAATCGGTCATGTTTTAGTCGTATAGTCTGTGGCCGGCGTAGTGATGGCTAATTTTTCGCTGCTGTTTTGCTAGCTGCTAGCAGCTGTGCTAGTTAGCAGACTGCACACTGTAACAAATCGACGTAAAACTCGCCGCTGAGGGTGACATCCTAACAATATTCATTTCAATTTATAATATCGCGAAGTAAAGCCCGCCTGTTGTTGTTTTCGTCTCGATGCTGTCGAGTCGTTTGTCTTCATGATGATTGGTGCAGTGAAACGAAGGCAAGATTGGCCGGTCTGCTTAAACCCTCCCACTGTATACATATGGCGCCAGCGCTTTGATGTTCTCTGCAAGGTTATCCCCCACATCAAACTTTCATCCAGACACATTCGCCACTGCGGGTCTGCCCGTGGTAACGACCCGCGATTGCAGTGGCTCCCGGGCAGTGTAACGCGCTCCAGAGATGGCAGTTACTCATCGTATCGCAGAAACGATAAGGAAAGCTGTTGGTTCGTTACTAAACATAACTTACGTGTGATGGCACAAAAAAAACAAAAACAAAAAAAAAACCGTGCGCATTCAGTCTTACTTTCTTTTCTTTTGAGATAAGGAATCCTGCGCTGTTGAGCAGAGGTCGTCCCATCAGCATTGTGATGGAATCTGCTGGCTGACAGCATTTGGAGGGGATGTAGTGGCAAAGAAAGATGTGCGGCTCTGAGCTTTGTAGACTTTTAATCGGTGGTCGTGGGTCTTGTTTGAGTGACACGTCTTTAACTTTGACACAGATAACAGCCGTGGTCTAAATGGTCAGGGAAGTGGGCTTTTTACCGAAAAGGCCGTGGGTTCGATCCCGTGCACGGGCTAATATTATGTGGCAGCAGGACCGGAGGCTGCAGTTTCAGCACCGTGCTTTCATGACCACAGTTCGAGGACCCTGTTTGTCTCGTCACAGCGCCACCTACTTTACAGGATGACCATCACTATTGATGTGACTGCATTTAAGGGGAGCACTTCTATGACCCTCGTTTTTCACCACAATTGCGATTTTTTTTGACAGTATTCCAAATACTTTTACATGCTTTTGAAGTTTTTCCCATTCCCAAATTCTACTTTCTGTTTATCCATGCCTTTCATTTGAAAGTGTATTCCGCTAAAATACTACTTTGTAATACAATTTGGCTTCTCTGCTAAGAATCGCATGTATTGCAAGAGAGTAAATCTGTAAAAGTGAGACTGGTATGCTATTATCTGTGCATTATTAAAGAATGCTGTACACCCAGTCAATATGAAAAATGTTCTGTTTTGATTTCATACTCTAAATAAAATTCACTCTATAACTCGAATGATCTCAGATATAGTCATCATAAGTAATTATAATCATCATGAAAAATGAATGTGGATCTTGAACTGTGACCCTGAGGCTGCTGCGTCCAATACGGTAGCTACACCCCACTTGTATTGGCAGCAAAGAAATGATGGTGTGGGGTGAGTGAAGGACATGTTGCTTGCCCCTCACTCAACAAGGCTAAAGTGTTCTCAGGCAAGGCACCTAACCCCACAAATGCTCCCTTTGCACTGTAATGATGGCTGTTCACTGCCTCAGTGTATGTGTGTGTACTCACCATATGTGCATGTGTTGTGTGTTCAGTATGGATCAGACAAATGCAGAACATTTTCTGCCTAGGGATTAATGAAGTACAATATAATAAAAATAATTGACGGCCTAAAATGAGCAATTCACCATCATGACAACATGTGATATCAGACTGTACAGATTTTGTGTTTTTTGGCTTTGTCTACCAATGGTGGTATGGTATGTTTCTGTCTTAGCCCTCCACT
>CAAKHG010013011.1:0-13630 GCA_901007715.1 Dactylopterus volitans | reverse complement strand
GAGACACACACACACACACAGGAATCTGTCAATCTGCCTCGGTCACGTCCCTCCAGCAGCCAATCAGGGCGCAGCTTACATCCACGTCGGCCCATCATCTATGCGGTCCGACTTTGAACGAACCGTATTAAATGTACGACAAGTCGAAAACTGGCCTCATTTCGTCCTGCTGCACATTTGTCTAAAATGAAGTCATCAGCAGCGAATGACTGATGAGCAGATACACGCTCGGTGGTGTCAGTGACCTTTGACCCCTGACCATCTGCGAGTATGGCTCCTGAAACACAGGCCACAATAGGTTGACCTTTAGGGTATTAAGACGTTAGTGTGGCCCTTCGTCATCATGGGCGTGAAGCCCTGATTTATGGACAAACGCGTGACCTCTGACAGCCACACTGACCCCGTCCATCCTCGGTGAGGCACCGCGCTCACGTGAATGGACGGCGTTTGTGCCGGCGATCGCTCGTCTATGGCGTCGCGGCGCTCTGAGACATCGACGCTTCAGAGCTGATGGGCTTAACGACGTTGCTCTCCGATTGGTTGACATGAGCCTGTCCTGCCGTATCGCGTGAACGAGGGCGTGCAGGGGCGGAGCATGAGGCCTGCCCACCAGCGCTCATTTCCAGGTTGTTTATCCCCGTTGGACTTCTGTTCGCGCACACAGTCTCACAGTCTGAGCGATTTCCCGTACGGCCAATACCATATAAGGCGGCGGGGACTCACGCAGGGGGAGGGGCCTGGGCCTGCCGGCGGTGCTGCCGTGTTTGGGCTGCACCAGAGGAGCGAACGACACCGAGATGATCTTCTTGGTCTCCCAGCTGTTGAGCCCCGAGCGAGTGATCTTGGTCAACTGCAACAACAACAACAACAACAACAGCTGATTGAAACTGGTCAACAGGCACGTCACCGTGACAACGTTCACACCACAGACTGCGCCGCAAGTGGACAGACCGGCGTGATGCCACTCATTGGTTTCAAGCCTCGAGTTCGGCTTTATGGACGTTGCCATGTTGGATTTTTGCAACAAAGACCTTCCATATTTGGACATGAGGGCGGAGCTGAGGAGAGAACCTGATTCCAAAGTTAGCTTCCATAAGTGGTGGTTAGCTTAATAGCTTTAGTAGCTAACTGCATAAATGTCAAATATTTGGAAAATATTGTACAACTGGAGTGACCGTGTAACGATACTGTAGCGGACGTTACCGTGTGGAAGGTAACGTTTAACCACGTCTGGTAAACAGTCTCACCTCGAAATCAGCTAGCTTACTTTAGCTTAACTTAAGGAGTCTTAGCAGCAACATGCTAAAGTGGGCGTCAGGGTCATTAACGGACGTTAGTTAAGCATCATTATGGAACGGCGAGGTCATTAAGGTCCTCTGGACACGCCGGTCGTTCAAAAGTCAGCAGATCATCTCAGTGAACTACGTGAAGGTTCCACCTCAGAACCCCGTTACTGATGTGTATTTTAGTAATTACTCTAAACAAGTACAGCACAACACTGTTTCAGCAACATAGAAACAGTGTAGTACTGTACTGTAGTACTGTACCATAGCACTGTACTGTAATGTTGCACAGACTGCAGATAGCTTGAGTTTCATCTGTCCAGGGACCCTTGGAAGCAGCCCCAGACCACCGACACGTTTGTTTGAATCCGACGGCTAATGATTCAAGATTCAAAAAACTTTATTGTCCATCTCATAGTGACGGGGCTCAAAACTAGCAAAGCCAACATGTCGGCGGCGTGGGAGCATCTGCAAAAAATGTCAGCACGACGACGACGCCATGGATGGGATCGGCCAGAGACATTACAGCCGATCGCATAAATTGCATAAGACGCAAAATATCGGCCGATCAGAAATAGCCGATCGGACCGGCGGAAAGCCCACTTACTGCACTTCCCCAAGTAAAAGTGGCAAAGACGGTGACCAACCTTCTCCTCCAGAGGCATCACCAGGACGCCTCCCACCTTCAGCAGGTTCTTCATGTAGTCCTCATGGTCCTTCTGCACGCCGGCGCCGCAGTACACCCGGTCGTACTGGCGGCTCTCCGGAGGAATCTCCAGGCAGTTGCCCACAACAAAGGACGGCTCGCAAAACTCGAACCTGAGGAGACGCGTGGGAGCGAAAGGAAACTGTAACAACAGGAGGCGGAGCCTGACAGCGGCCCTCTTCCACAACGTCTCCCCCAACAAACATGCTACCGTCCTCTAAAGCGGGGTACACGCGACATGCTAAACCCCCTCCTGATCAAAGTCAGCACAGGCCCGGAGGGCTCTTCAGATGATCGGAGCAGGTTCTCCTGAGGCGTGAGGTGTGTTGCACCTGATTTAAAGAATTAAACGTGTTCATTATTTACGGTCGACCCAAAGCTGACAGCAGGCCAAACTCCATTCGCAAATGAGATGAGTCGGGATGTAGCCTTCAGCTACGTACAGATGCAAACTGGACTGACACTGTGACATAAGAAAAAAGTAAAATCGCTGCTTGCATGGCAGCATTAAAATCAGTAGAAAACAAGGTCCACAGGTAGTTCCAGCTTTACAAAAGACAATAAAACTAACCTAAATTAGCTTACGGACTGGCTGAAACTTACACTGACCAAATAAAGTCACATTTCTGAGTTACTCACTCAAATGGAAATAAAATGTGTTCATTCACAAAGTGCCAAAAATACTCTTCAAAGTACCAGAGCAAAAAGCACATCAGCGTATATGACTGGGACCATGCGGTCAGCTCTCCACAGCGCCACACGGCTGGATGATGACGGAGGAACGCTCCTGATCTGCTTTGGTCAACATATGCTTTTCTCTGCCTACTTCCCGTTTTTCTTTTCATCTACCAACTATATACAGGAAGTTGTCAAAATAAAAGCACAGAACAAATAAAAGGCATCAAAGAGCACTGGCTGCCACTATAAACAACAAAAATCCTGCAGGGCAGAAGAAACATTCACCATCCAAAACCGACCCAGAACAATCCTTGATCAGGTTTCACCATCTAGCAGAGCTTCTAATGGTAGAGCCCCACTGATCTATTTATTCTATCAGCCAATATTTGCCTGTCACATACGTACTGGTACCAGAAGAAAAATGGCAGATACATGCCCCTATTAAGTATATCTGCAGAGCCCGACCAATTTATTGGTAAGTCTATATTTTGGGCCGATATTTGTGTCACAGACACATGGCAGAAAAATGTCCCCTAATCACTGATGCTAGGTTGTACTACTCGGCGACATTTAAGATGGTTCATGCCGATAAAATATTAATATCCGTGTTTGTGTTTATTAATATGACGGAAAATGTACATGTTGGTATCGACTCCAAAAACGCGGTATCGGTCGGAATCCCGTGGGCAGTGCCAAGAAGCCAAGATGGCGGCGGGGGAACCTACTTGTCGAAGCTGTCGCTGGTTTTGATGAAGGCGTCCAGCTTCTGGTAGGCGTACTCCACCACGTCGGCGTGCAGCTCCACGCCGTGGTTCACGCCAAACGGTCCTGCAACAGTCAGCACATGCCGCTGAAGACCGACGGACAGACGCACCTACGTGCTCCTCTGCTGGACAAACGATCCGTGCATGAACCCGTCTTTAGGTTTCCCTCGTTTTAATTGAATTTACATCAATGTTCATCTGATGGGGTCTAATATGATGCTCCTCGACTGTCCAACCTGATATATCTAGATACATATATATATCTATATATATATATATATTTTTTTTTATCTTGCAGGGAGTCAGTTTTAATTTTAAAATGTTAAATTACAATTATTTAGCATTTAGTTCATTGTATACGTATGAATTCCTTTTCAAATGATTTATTAAACCTGTAGTTTATTGAATTCTTTAAACTTCATTTAGAATGTGACTCATGGCCGGTATAAACAAACACATATGTGGCGTACCGAGGATGAGGCCGACCATGGTGCTCAGGTAGCCCGTCCCGCTGCCCAGGTTCAGGAAGGAGAGTCCAGCCTGGAGGTCCAGAGCCTCCATCACCTCCGAGTAGATGCACGGCGCCGACAGGTGGATGTTTCCATGGCGCCAGGCCAGGTCCTAACGGCAACGTCACTCACGTTACCTGCTGCCTGTCAACAACCATGCGTGTGTGCGCGCGCGCGTTTGTGTGTGCGTGCGTGTGTGTGTACGTGTATGTGTGTGTGTCAGTGTACGTGTACGTGTGCGCGTGACCATCCCCACCCACCTTGTAGGCGTTGTCCCGGTATTCATCCAGGTAGTAGTCGGCGCGGTCGATGGCGCGGAACGCCCGCTCCACCAGGTCCGAGCGGATGTAGTAGGCCTCCTTCAGGTTGTCAATCAGGTCGTCGTTGTCCTCGCCGGCGCTCACGGCTCCGCCCATGCTGACCGAGGACCAATGGCGAGAGGCTGCAGGTGACGACGGCGAGCACCTGGACGGGGAGAAAAGGGTCCACACGAGTCGGTGGGTCGCCGTGTCGCATCACGTCCTGGCCCAGCATGCTTTTCTCTAAAGTAGACGGAACCGAACGCGAAAGCCACAACGGGACCAGTCAGAGATCAAACCTGACGACCACCAGAACCCGACCAGCACCGGCCGTCTGGAGCCGATACCGGAAACCTGCTCTGCCTGCTCACCCGTGACGATGCGGCTGCAGTTACCTACAGACCACATTTCCCATCATGCCCAGCTGGACTTTTGCAGTTCTCAAACCCAGAATCAGACTCTTGTAAAAATCGCTGTGTCGGTGCATCAAGGCTCATCGTCTCTTGCGGAATCGAGCATATTCAAGGGACCCGGGGTGAAGGTGTTTGGGGAGCATTTCTGGGTTGCCATGGTTACTCAAAGTTGCTAACCGGCGAAAAACGAGCTGCTAACCAGGCCGCCGCCTCACGGCTTTTCTTCTCTCGAGAGCGACGGCCGCCATCCGCTGCTCATCAGCTTGATGACGTTTTCTTGCCTCGTCACTTAGTTTTTGAAAAGTGCTGCACGAGTGGTGACGTGGGCGCGCGTTCTTTCATCCGCGCGGGGGCGCTGTGGCCGGCGCGCCCGCTGCTGCTGAGCGGCTCACTTCCTGTTGGACGCTGTTGCTGCGCTGCGGTTCTGGTGGCGGTTCCGTGACCCGCCGCGGCTCCGCAGCACCGAGCTGGGCCGCTTCGGCGTCTAAACCCGCGAGACCACGTCGAGCCGCGGCGGCGGCGGGTTACGTCATGACATCAAGGCTCGCGGAGTCTCACGCGCAGCCGCACACGCACGTGCACGCACGCACACACACACACACACACACACACACACACAGGGACGCGCGTCCGCCCACGCGCGCGCGTCCACCTGTAACCGCTGACACGCGCTCACGAGCGCCGACGGCCGCGTCTGTCTGTCCAGCGCCGCTGCTAACGGCTACACAAGCTAACTTCCGCCCCGCGCGCGCCCGTGTGTGCGTGCGTGCGTGTGTGCAGCGCGAAGCTAGCGAGCTACCTTCTCTGAAGACGCGAGCTGAAACTCCGTGGGTGTTTGTGTGCGCGTGTGTGAGTGTGTGTGAGTGTGTGTATCGGCGTCCGTCCTCCTCCGTGTGAGCGCCCCGCAAACACTCGCCACTGCTGGATGTAAACATTCGACGCCGCCGACGCGCTGACGTCACACGCACGCACAGGCACGTCAGAGGAGGTTTAACCGGACGCGATTCGATGATTAATAATCGAATATTGATATTGACAAAGCATTTTTATTCACAAACGTAAAATAATCATGAAAATAACAATAATATGAAATTATCATAATATAATATTCATAATAAACAATCCTCTAAACTCATGTTCCTCTTTATTACTGTTAGATTCTGATACTTTTATGAATAAAGAATAAGAGCAGAGTGACATTCGCAAGTGGGGTAGAGCAGAAAAGTATTACAGATATTGCTGGTATTGATAGCGGCACTTTTTAGCCATTCAAACACAGCACGGTTTTCTACAGCCTAGAAACAAAAATATTTTTAATACCGTTTTATTATTTTAAAAAAGTGCATACATTTTCAACAGATAATCAAAACCTTTAGGAGAAAATACTCGTGATTTTCCCATCATGCTCAGCTCTGCTCTGAGTTTAGCACCAATATTCAGACCTGTATGATGAACAACAATTGGACTTGTTAATATGAATTTTTACATTGGAACTTTCATCACAACTCCAGGTGAACGAGCATCTGTGGTAATCTGAGTAGTTTAGCCTTCATGTGTAACTTAGTTTAGCCTTCATGGCTAATGTAGGTAGCTTAGCCTTCATGGGTAACTTAGTTTAGCCTTCATGGCTAATGTAGGCAGCTTAGCCTTCATGGGTAACTTAGTTTAGCCTTCATGGCTAATGTAGGCAGCTTAGCCTTCATGGGTAACGTAGGTATCTTAGACTTCATGGATAACTTAGCTTAGCCTTCATGGCTAACATAGGTAGCTTAGACTTCATTGGTAACTTAGTTTAGCCTTCATGTGTAACTTAGTTTAGCCTTCATGGCTATCGTAGGTAGCTTAGCCTTTATGGGTAACGTAGCTTAGCCTAATTGGTAATTTAGCTTAGCCTTCATTGGTAACTTAGTGTAGCCTTCATGGCTGACGTAGGTAGCTTAGCCTTCATTGGCAACTTAGTGTAGCCATCATGGCTAACGTAGGTAGTTTAGCGTTAGCCTCCTTGAATAAAAAACTAGATAAAAAGCTCTGGAATGTCAGACTTCCATGTGCTTCCACGAGTGTCCACCAGGGTTCACTCAAACCGTGGATTCATCTGTGGGATGCAGTCTCCTCTGCTTTGACATGACGATTGTATGACGTCATACAGGTTATCATGAAAACATCATCTCAGAACCACATTTTTTGAAACAACTTGGTAAAAAACAATATTAAAAAGTTCAGGCAGAGAATAAATGAGCTTCCATGGCTGAAACGTTTTAAGATTCAAGTGTTCCTGTGGTTGAAAGTCTGCAGATGTAGTTCACCAGCAAAACGTGCAGAAGAAGCTTTTCACCGCCTTCTTCCTCATGCAGACTCAGATTACAGGATCGCTCAACTCTCAAGAGGAAATGACATCATGCTTGACTGCCGCCGATGGCGTCCGCCTGGTGACGCGGCCGCGTCCCCCGCCGCCAGCCAATCACACGCCTCCATCCACACCTCTGCCAACGTTTGGACCGGTGCGAAGACAGAATGCAAATGAGTCATGTGATCAGTCATGTTCTCTTGTTTCCATTTATCTTTATCTAATCACATTTTTAAAAGACAAAAAAATCAAACCAGAAAATCATCTTTCATGAATGTTTGAGGGGTTTTAACTGTAACGTCCAGCAGAGGTCAGTATTACTCCACATGAAGGATCGCAGAGTCCCACCTTTTCGTTCAGCAGTCAGAGGCCTGTGTGTGTGTGCGTGTGTGTGTGCGTGCGTGCGTGTGTGCGTGCGTGCGTGTGTGCAGACAGAAGATCTTACATTTATTTCATACTAACTGTTGTAGCTAAGTACAGCTTTTAAAGCTCTTGTGTGCATTCATGTACAGTATGCAAGCAGTCACATCACATCACACACACACACACACACACACACACACACACACACACACACACACACACACACACACACACTGGTGCAGATGTGTGTCAGCTGTGTGTCAGCTGTGTTTTCTGAGGTTTTTCAGCCGGACCCTCAGGAGAAGTGAGGGCGCTGATGTTGCTATGACATGTGGCATCATTTATGGACTCACTCTCTCTGTGGTGTTTCATCTCTGCGTCGTCGTGGGAACGGCAAAGAACAACAAAAGCAAAAAAAAGCTGCACCCGTGACTCATGTTTGTCAGCTGAAGCCTTGAACCTGAGCTGATCCTGAGTCTAAACTCAAGCCCCCCCCAACACACACACACACACACACACACACACACACACACACACACACACACACACACACCGCTATAAACAAGCAATATCTGCCTCACGATGATGTCATGGTTGTTTGACCATGAATGTTAGCATGTTAGCGCTGGCTAGCAGCTGTGTGGTTCTTGCAGAGGCTTCTTATTCAGCCTGGAACTACGGTGTCTCATAGGGGACAATATATCCATAATCACTGATCCAATATTGAACGTATTCTGACAATATTTGATTCATTTTTCAGTGATCGTTAGCGTGGATGCCAGTTGGCCATGTTTGTTTTTCTCTGGAGAGTGTGAGGACCAATCAGAGGTGAGCTGTTGTGGCGTCCACCAATGGGAGGCGGCTGCGACTGTGCTGGCGGCCGTGATCCTCTATATCTGTCCACCATGAGGGATGAGGTCTCACTCTGACTGATAATGAGCAGACTCCCCTAGAAACACCTGCAGGACCAGAACACTTTTATGAACAGGCCTGAATATTGTTGCGACTGTTTCACCCACAAGCTTCATTCCTTACTTCCTGATTCACAACAAGACACCAGAGATGAGTTTTAGTCACCAAAGAAGCTTCTTCAGGTGTGTTTGGTTTCTTTCGTTCAGTTTGTTTTTTGTCTTTATGGTTCCATAACTTAATAGACTGCAGCAGTCATCAAGTCGTCCTGAAAACAATGATACATATCCACCCATCAGCCATAAGATTACGACCAGCGCGTGTCCACCATAGAGTATAATACAACACATCAGCCATAAGATTACGACCACCGCGTGTCCACCATAGAGTATAATACAACACATCAGCCATAAGATTACGACCAGCGCGTGTCCACCATAGAGTATAATACAACACATCAGCCATAAGATTACGACCACCGCGTGTCCACCATAGAGTATAATACAACACATCAGCCATAAGATTACGACCAGCGCGTGTCCACCATAGAGTATAATACAACAGCCCTGCAATCAGTTCTCCCTTCAGGAGGAGTTTTATGTTGGATTGTGATTGAATGTGTGTGAGAGAGGTGTTGACATGTTTGAATGGTTGTTGTTGGGACTGTAGTTTGTGACGCTGTTGTTGGACTGTACTGGGTTACACTGATATTTGCTTATATGCATTCGGCTGACCAAAATACACATTTGACTGAGTGATACACACACACAAACACACACACACACATAGGAGGGTCATCCTTGTCTATGATTCTTTATTTGTGTTTTTCATAGAGAACATTTAAAATGGTTCATACCCCCACAACAACTGACATCACGTCTCGGCTTTATAACACTGACACAGGAACAGGGGAACATGTACACGAGTACACAAACACACAGTCACAAATTCAGCCCAACTACAGTGTTTTACTTCCCAAAAAAAGCAATAAATAAATAAATAAACATTAAAAAAAAACCATGAGACCTCGAGGACGCGCAGCCAAGGCCCCTCCCACTTTACAAAACGCTGCAGTAGCAAAGGAACAACCACGTCTACAAAAGTAACAAAAAGTACCATACAATCTATCGTTGTGGAAGTGCTTGTCATTTTGGAAGTTTTGTACTTTTTTAAAAGGATTATCAATATCAATGCCTAGAAAATCACCAGTAAAAATAGCTCATCTCTGTAAAAATGTGCTAGCGGGATGAGCCTTGGCTGCGGATGGATTTTTATTTCTTTTTTTGTCAGAAACTAATTTTTTTTTTGTATTTTTTTCTTAAAACAGTTTTCTTGTCTTCAATACAACAACTATAACACTGTTTTCCTCTGGATACAAATATGTACAGAGACGTCCACTAGGTTCAGAGTAATGCCCTGCACGCGCGCACGCACACGCACGCACGCGCGCGCACGCACGCACGCGCGCGCGCGCATGCCTCCGGGAGCGGCAGCCATGTTGCCTCCTTTGCAGGAACCCTTCAGGCCGCTTGGTACCTGAATCGACATCACAGTTTCTCCGCCCCTCTCCTGCCCCTCCCCCGTCTCGTTCTGTACTTCCTTACATGCACTGCTGCGCCCCTGCCCCGCCCCGCCCCGCCCCGCCCCGCCCCCCCGCCCCGCCTCCCCAAGTGTATTGGTCAGGAGATCCCGGCGCGGTTTTCGACTGTAAACGCATCTTGAAGTGAGTGAGTGAGAAAGGCACACATGATACGAGCACACAGCCTGAAACTACAGCGGGGAGGGTTTGAGAGGGAGGGGCGGAGCCGGGGAGGGGGCGGGGCTTTTGGTTTTTGCTCAGCTTGATGAAAAGTGCCGTTCCAACTTTTCTCTCTCTGCAGCATGTGTGTGTGTGTGTGTGTGTGCCCCCTCCCCTTCTGAAACTGGCCCGCCTCCTGACCAGCGTTTCCTGCTTCTTTAAACTCCGTGTATGTAAATGAGCGCCCCCCCCCGGCGGCGCGTGGGCGCCGCAGCAGCCGCCGCTTCACAACCTCTTTCTTTATATATTTAAAAAAAAATTTTTTTTGAAAATGTTCCGCTTCCACGTCGGCAGCGATTTCATTAACATACCTCGGCAGACAATTTCATCAAGCACTTTTAAAAGGGGTCATGCCACATCGGGTGGGTCGGAGCGTTCACAGTCTCGGGTGGGAATCTCGTGCATTTCTAGAGAGGAAGCGTCGCTACTTTGTTAACCAAATGCATCGGAGCCGTCTTTCCTGAGGAAAGGTTACGCGGTGCGCCGCCAACCGGCGCCGCCGACCGGCGCCGTCCGCGACTCGACAACAGCTTTGACATTCGTTAGGAGTGATGGACGCGCATTAATGCAGCGAACGCCTCCTTCCTGAGCAGGAGGCCGATCTCGCTGCCCTGGCAAACAGCGCTCCCACGTACTCGGGGGCCCTGGATCCAGCCGCCGCCGCCGCCGGCTGGCTGGCTGGCTGGCTGGCTGACCTATGGCATCGCTCTGCTCTGTGCCGGTCACCTGAGAACCAAACTCAGCTTCCTGTCAATCTCTTTTGGTTGTTTTTTACATTTTTATTTTTAATTTTTGGGAAAAGAAAGCTTTCCTTGTGTGTTGGTGAGCGTCGACGGCCCTGAATCACACAGGCGTCTCCGTCCAACTGCGCGGCGGCGGCCTGTTGGCCGCGCTGTTGCCGCCGCCGCCGCCGCCGCCGCCGCCACCGCCGCCACCACCGCCCTCCCGCCTCAACACTCAAATGCTGGCATCTTCAACAGTTAATCAGAAAGTGCACAGAGGAGATTCATTCTACATTGGCTAAAAGTAAAAGAAAAGCACATGGACAACATGCCTTTGACATCAGAGTTACACATCACAGCCAACGCCGCGGCGGCCGGCTAATGTCTCCTGCTCTCCAGCGGCGCAGCCAATCAGCTCGCACCATGAACGATACAATAACTGCACAACATGGCCAAAACACTATGTGCAGAACGTTATTCAGAGGCAGCATCTTTTTTTGTTCAATCTTTTTTTTTTTCTGCTGTACACGAACTCACGTGACACGTAGCGATAAAGAGCCGACCGGCTGGCGTCCGACCGGCTGGCGTCCGACCGGCGGATTCAGGTACAACAACACGCAGCCAGTGTTTGTTTGTTTGTTTGTTTGTTTTCCAAACGGAGGACAGACAGACAGACAACAGGAAAAAGGCGGTGGCCTTTTTTTCTGCCCGCCTCCGTCAGGATTAGCCGCCTCCTGCTGATAACGCCCCTCCCACCTCCTCGACGCAGCGAGTCATCCCTTCATCAGCGACAGAAGAGGAGCAAGTCAACAATTACACTGTAAAAATATATGTATGTTTATATTCATATATATAGCATCTTTAAAATCTATTTATACAGAACGTATATATCGTGTACTTATGGCCATCTTGGCTGAGAAATAAAGGCATCTGAAACAATCTCCCCTCCGGATGCCGCGGTCGCCGCCGGACCGCACGGCGTTACATTGCAGAAAGAATCAGGAAACAAAGTCAGCTTCTGGTTTTTTTTACTTATTATTATTAGTAGTAGTAGTGTTTTTTTTTTTTTTTAGTGGCACTTTGTGCATCAAAAAATTAAAATCTAGAGTAAGGCTACAAGGGTGTGTGTGTGTGTGTGTGTGTGTGTGTGTGTGTGTGTGTGTGTGTGTGTGTGTGTATGTGTGTGTGTGTGTGTGTGTCATCAGAGGAGGCCGTCCTAAGGTGTCTGTCATGGTTGTGTGTGTGTGTGTGTGTGTGTGTGTGTGTGTGTGTGTGTGTGTTCCAGGCCCATACATCCAGGCTAACAGCACTGCTGGACCTCGTGCACCGGCTGTGGCCACGTCAGGCAAAAATAAACGCATCTATGGTTGGTCACAGAGGTTCCGGGTGGAGCCGCGGTCGGCCGCTACAAAGCGCTTGGGAGAGGTAACTCTTATCATTTTTATTATTTTTTTCTTTTTTTACACTTTCCTTGGGTTTTTTTTTTTCTCCTGACAAACGCAAACACACGACGGCAGAGCGGCGCCTGCGTCCGCCGGGCGGGTGGACGCACGTTAGCCTTCGCCATCGTTTCGCCTCTTTTATGGAGCTTCGGACCGAACTCACGTTACGCACATAAATAACAAAAATAAATATACAGCCACGCCAGTCAGCTTCTGCCATATTCAATAAATAATAAATACATACTTTTTTTCTCTCAGTAGTGGGTTTTCTGAATGTGCTAGTAACAAAGGACATGAAAAAAGGAGGAAAAAAGTAAAACAAAAATAAAATCGTTATAAAACATCTGCAATTAAAAAATTTCTTAAAAGTCCTCAAAACAAAAATGTCCGTATAGATTCTCAAGATATCGACGCCGTCGTTACAAAACAAGGTCAATAAATAGATTGCTTCAAATAAATAAACCTCAATAACATAAATGGCAATAAGTTAGTTTAAAAGTTCACAAATTTAAATAATTCATATATAACAATAATCATTGAACCACAAAAACTATTCGCTGAAATGAAGTGCAATTCCTATGATGATAAATACTATTGATATGACTGACTGAATAAAAAAATGTGTGCACACTATTACTATCGTTTTTTAAGATTTAAAATAAATTAAATTAAATTAAAAAAAAGGGATTTTTTTATCTGCTGTTTTGAGATCATCAGTCATCCTGTCAACTAACCGGATCAGCCGTGTGACATTTGCCAAACAACACACACTCGCTGCAGCGCACTGCTGCCGCGTGTGTCTGTGTGTGCGTGTTTGTGCGTGCGTGTGTGTGTGTGTGTGGTCGTGGAACACAGAGAGGGCCACACACACACACGCACGCGCCTGCTCGCCACAGTAAATGCTACAGGACACACTGACGTCTCCAGCGCCTCCTGCTGGCGCCGTCCTTGGCGAGCCTTCGCCGTCCGGGTCGTCAGGGGCGACGGCGAGACTCGCTCCAAACACAGTTCAGGACCCAGACGGGACCGGCAGCAGGCAGAGACCCGCTCCTGGTCCATCCACCCTGACTGGGGGGCCGGTCGGACCCCGGTTTTGGTCCGCGTCACATTTCTCTCCCTGGGTTGTTTTTTTTTTCATTTAAATAACCTGAATTCCCTTTTTTGTTTTTATCGTATTTCAACATGTTGTCGAGTATTTCAACATCTGCGAGTCTGTCAAGCTGCTGCGCTCCGGCACAGCTTCGTTCTTCTGTGTGTGTGTGTTCGTGTGTGTGTGTATGTGTGTGTGTGTGTGTGTGTGTGTGTGTGTGTGTGTGTGCAGTCTCAGACTTTGATGCCCTTCACAGCTTTGTTGATGCTCTCCAGCAGAGCCTTGTTCTCCGGGCTCTGGAAGCAGT
>CAAKHG010012997.1:51613-63722 GCA_901007715.1 Dactylopterus volitans | reverse complement strand
TTAATAGCCGCTTTAGGAACAAGATGTTCTACGCAGGGGTGAGTCTGCCCGCTGCTGCTTTCTCCTCTCATAAACTCACTTTTCTCATTTTCTAATGCACGTGTGTGTGTGTGTGTGTGTGTGTGTGTGTGTGTGTGTGTTTGCACATGTGTGTGAACAAATGATACTGTATCATGTTATGCTGAATGAATGTTTTTTAGAAGAAGAAGAAGAAAGTGTTTGCTAAGCTTTGAATGGAAAGGTTACCACGTCTGCATAGTTTACAAGCTCCACCAACTCTCAAAAAAACTCTCAAACATTTTCCACCGACGTTGCAGTTTAATCAAAAACTTTATGTGTCTGCATTTTTTTTCCCGATCATTTTTCTCTTGCTATTCTTAAATGGTGATTAATGGCCGCAAGAGAAGCTGCACACTCTCTGCAAGCTCCCACTCCCACTTAAAAAAAAGGAGTGAAATAGCTCTCTTTGTATTAGCAAAGTCTGTAAATGTAGGTGAATGTGCTCCGGCACATTAGCTTCAGGACAGAAAGGTAAGTAACAGGTTGTTCAGGATGCTGTGGGCTACAGTTATGATAACAGCATTCATTGGTCCCGCAAAGAAAAACACAACAGGGAGCTGAATCTGTAGATGCTTGTGTTTGTGTGTGTGTGTGAGAGAGAGAGAGAGAAAACGTGCATGCAAATATTATCACCCATGTCTGGCTATATTTTATACTTTCTCTATATTCTCCACCACCTTTGGCACAAGTTGATGTGCTCCAACACAGGGGAGGCCAAATTAAATAGCAGCACTTCATAAACTGCTGTGCTTTGATAAACATTTCACTTTTTCGGGTAAAATGATTTTACACAATTAACACTTTTAAATACCAAAGCAGTAACCCAATTTCACTTTTGTGGCTCAAACTTTAGCGACTCACTCTTTAAAGTCGAGCAGCGAGCAACGTTTCATCATCCTTATACCTTACCTGAGACAAGACAAGATAAAAATGAACAAAATCAGCATCATGCGCGTGGAGGAATTGTGCATCATTTCAATGTGGCTCGGAGATCATATGTAAACAAGTCCTGGCACTCAGAGGCAAACCGCTTTCAAATGGGAGCGGAAGCCTGTTCGTGTCCGTCATCTTGTTCAGCGTAAGGGGCGGATGGGAGAGAAAGGTGTGGCACAGCCATTAGTGGTGACACATGTCAATGGCAGCGACGAGGGCGTCAGCGGCGGAACAAGAGGTAGCAGACCGCAGACGTGCCTGGCATCACCTGGCTTCTTCTATCAGAGATTACAGAAACATCCGTGCGGGTTTGTTGACCTGGCGACGCATTTTCAAAACAAGGCAACAGGTTAACGATTCGTGGACAGTGAGGGATGGGTGACACAGTCCGAGTGGGTGTTTTCCTTCATCGACATTCTTTGCACATTGTCCATCGCTCCCGGTGACTTGTCGTGAACATCGGACAGCATATTTCTAAATCCGGTTGCAGTTGTGTTTATGCAGGTTGTGGCCACCAGCTGACCTTTTGAATACCTTATTCAGACCCATACAGAGGAATGTGTAATATCGGGCCGGCCGAGTGATCTGAGGGAGGCTTCGAAGAAACAAAAAAACGTAACCTCCTTCGTTAGACTGGTTAAAGAAGTGGCCCATGCCTGCTCTGCTGGTGATGATGCTTAGAGTCCCACCGCAGGACTCAAATGTTGAGGTTAGCTTGAACGATCCAGCATCTTAGGGGCTGGAAACTGGTGTTCGTCATCTCCGTGCTCAGTCCGAACTCTTTTTCACCACAGACGAGACCATCAGGACTGGAAAACTGCAAAGGGCGGCCGAAACAATGTGTCATGCTGGAAAAGAGGGTTCTTTTTTTTGTTTTGTTTTCGAGAATTAAGGTCTTGTTGCTATGCCTCGCACGATGTGGAAACGCATCAGGACTTTATGGTCAGAGTCTTTTTTTAGAAATGTCTGAGGCATCACGTTGCAAATAAAGGATCCATTAGCGTCCCTGTGCCAACTCACATCCTTAGATTACATTTGCGCCAGAAAGGTGTCATCTAAATCCAACACCGACCTCAGGAGCGCCGGGAGCTACTCTCACTTCACCCCATTTACCTGGGTGTTCCGCCTTTTGAAGAATGCCAGCCACTTGACCGTTTTCGCTGTCGCAATGTTGTCGTCACCTCACCAATTTCCCCTCACCGCGTCCCAAACCAACGCCCGAGCGGGCTGATTCAGCTGGTCACACATCCATGCAGCTACTGCAGCGTTTAGCATAGTTGGGAAGCTTGTAAAATAAAAAATAAAAAAAACTTTCTGACTACTGAAACACTCCATGAGGGCTGAAGGCGGAAAAAAAAAAAAAGTGACTAATGCGAATAATAAAACACTGCCTTTGTGATCTGTTCAAATTCAGGATGGAGAAAAGCTCCTCATTCAAAAGCACATTAAGTGTAATTTCTCTTCATTAATCAGTCAGGACATACAATAAAACACTCGGGCGCCTTTAATTCTTAGTCAAGCTTGTTTCATAGGCCTTTGATTATCTTGATTCACTGATACCAATCATGTTGCCTAACTTTAACTTTTGAGTTTATGAACTGAAAAACCCCACCCAGAATGAATGTTTTTATATTTCTATTTTTCTTTTATGCCAGGGGCTTCATTCTGAGACACTGAATGCGTTTTTTTTGTTTCAGGAACTTACTGCTAAATCTTAATGCTCCTCACCAATCACATTCACACCGCGCTTATCACATCATTATCATTAGAGCACTTACTGAATCCAGCAAAAGACATTCTCAAGATAAGTTATTTGGACCTAGATTTACCTTGAGTTTCTATTCTCTCCCCCTGTCCAGATGTTTGGCTGCGGTGCCGTGGCCCAGCTGGTGCTGAGCGGTGGATCCCACGGCATGTTTCTCACCGTCAACTTCGCCTTTGGCTTCGCTGCCACCTTAGGCATCCTGGTCTGTGGCCAAGTATCAGGTACACAGTTATTCCATTGCATATTCCATCTCTGAAATCAAAGGTTTCAAAGGCTCATTTAGTTTTGATAGTGGATTGTTACCTTAACTACAGTTGTAAAGAAATTTTATTTGCAGGACCACATTTTAGCTGTCTCTAAATCATGAGTTTATATGATCAGATTGTTTTCGTGTGCGTTAGGTAACGCAGTCTGTAATGCCGTCATCGTGTATGTTTGCAGGTGGGCATCTGAACCCCGCAGTGACCTTTGCCCTGTGCCTGCTCGGGAGGGAGCGCTGGAGAAAGTTCCCCATGTACTTTCTCTTTCAGACAATCGGTGCTTTCTTCGGTGCAGCCATCATTTTTGGCATGTACTACGGTAAGGGATGACTCCAGGTGTGGAGCCCAATTTTTGTAGCGGATCCTGTTACAGCCATAACTCGACAGAATGATGTTTCAGGTTAGTCTGAGACATTTAAAGTGATTTTTTTTTTTCTTCATTTAACCCCTTTAGATGCCCTGTGGGACCACCCTGGGTGTTTCAATGTGACTGGGCCAAAAGCCACAGCCGGCATCTTTGCTACCTATCCTGGAAAACATCTCACAATTGTCAATGGTTTCTTTGACCAGGTACTGCGTGGAGATGTTGAAACAGCTGTCGCAAACTCAAACTTAATTTGCAGAGTACATGACACACGATACAACTCAGGTGTTCAACTGACCGTTTCCTCATACATCTCTCCTCCGCAGATTATTGGCACGGCAGCTCTGATCGTTTGTATTCTGGCGATTGTGGATCCATACAACAACCCAATCCCCCAAGGACTGGAGGCCTTCACCGTGGGATTCGTGGTTCTGGTCATCGGCCTGTCTATGGGCTTTAACTCTGGCTATGCCGTCAATCCTGCCAGAGACCTCGGACCTCGTATCTTCACCGCCATGGCCGGGTGGGGCACTGAAGTTTTCACGTACGTATAAGTTCTACGCCCTCTTCTTTCAAACACTTTCAAAGCGCACCGTGTTTATTGACCAATCTTTGCCAGTGGATGGGGGAATAGGACATTGCTTGAACGTTCTCATCACTCTGCAGTGTCAGGAACGGCTGGTTCCTGGTGCCCATTTTCGCCCCGTTCCTTGGCACCATCATCGGCGTGATGATCTACCAGATGATGGTCGGCTTCCACGTGGAGGGAGAAGTACGTGACCGGCAGAGCACAGAGCAGGAGAACGTCCGACTCACCAACGTCACCGCCAACGACAACACAAAAGAACCTGGCAAAGCAATGCACTGAGTGTGTTGGAGGCGCACAGCTGCACACTCTAAAACATGCACATTTTGTAAATACTGTCAAACAGCAGAGAATTTTTCTTCCAGCCAAAGCTCTTTTTTTCTATTTTTTTTTTTTTTCTAAAAACATTTTTACAGCTGCTGGGATATCTCCCAGGATTAAAGTGTGTTTATGAAATCATGCCACTTTCTTTTAGCTGATTGTATTATATTGTAGAGGAGCGATTGTGTAAGAGCGTAGTGGGAGAAACACAACATCAGAAACACAGAATTACATTAATTCTTTTAAGAGATGAAAATTTGGATCTTAGTGTCTATACCACTCAAGTTGGAACAGTATTGTATGCTTTATGCTAATGTAGATTTATACAGCTTATTATATAGTTTTATTTACTGATATACAGCACACGTATTTAGATGGATGAGTTTCCATGTATTTTGTCTGTCCAGAACCTTTCAATGTGAACGCTTGAATTCAGGAAACTTGTCAGGAAACAAGGAAACTATTTCAAACTTTAAACAAATGTTCAAATATCCGTCAATGAATGTCACTTTTAGTCGACAGTTGTGTTTCATGTGCAATAATTGAAATAACGCTATCTACACTTTGACATCAGCTCTGTGTTTTTAGAGCTGACAGAAGGGGCGAGGGGTGTTAAGCTATTCTTTGCACGATATTTGTCAATTTACCACTGCCGTCATTTACAGCTGCTTTTTTGTACACAGCCCTTCACAGGGCCTTGACTATGCAGTATATAAGTATGTCCTCAGCCAGCAAATGTAACCTTCCCCCCTTTCTGCGGACTAGATGTTATTAGAAGCTAATTTAGTTTCCAGTTTCATGGTTACCACCTGAAATGTGTCAATGAATTACAAATTTCTTGTTTGGTTACTGCACCGTGCCGCGTAGCCGTACTGACCACGAGCCCCTTTGTGTTTTGTATGTAGGTTGAGGGGAAAATGCTTTTGTACAGATACAATAAAGTTGTGTTTTTATCACTGCATGCATGCGGATCATGTTGCTCTCTCAGCGTGCGCCTCTCCGTTTTGCCGCAAATGCGTGTCATTTCTGCTGTGAACTCACACCAAAGGACAACTCAGCTGATCAGCCAAGCGAGTCCACGTTCAAATCAGTGTGCGTCACTGGTGCACAAACCAAATTCTTATAAATTTGATTCCGCGTAGCCTTCAAAGTCTTTTAAAAGAATATGGGTCAAATTGCTGCTGCATTAAAGCGGCAATAGGTGCATAATAATTTGCATCTCAGGCTGACTGAGCTGTAAGTCTTCGGTAAAAATGGTTGAAAAAGACACCACGCACCACAAAGCGTATGCAACAACGCTCTAATTTGCTGTATACATGTTTTTCTTTTGTATGTGTGTGACTCTTGGCTTCATACAGATGCTCGCTCCATTTATCCAGCTGTGTTCTTTAAACTTTTTATGTTTCCAAAAGGAGACCAGGCTGCTCCATCATTATGCAGCGCGCAGCGGTATTTTTATACTGCTATTTCAAGGCCACGCTTTATTTCCAAGCATACCTCAGTATCCACAGACCAGAGGAGCTGGGCCACCGTCCTTCAGAACATAAATCATAACAAACGGTCGGTTTCGTGGAAACATTTTCCTACTTGCCTTTTTAAAGCTAGCTATGGAGACATGTAACCTTGGTTGCTTTATGGCTTAATGTGCCCATTCAGTGTTTAATTGTGGGAATGTGGATTTTGGCAGGTCAAAGTGAATCGATGGGTTTGCACAATTACATTTTACATGTCTTAGCAGGTCACCTGGCGTATGTGGAGGAGATTACCAGCCCTGCACTAGGCTAAACGGCATTGTTGTCAAAACATGATTCATAAAGATCATCTTTCATCTTGTTTAGAAAAGGAGACGTCCATGGAATTGATAATGAGCTAAAATGAATGACTTCGCGTTACCGCCCGGCCTTCTTTTTCCCTCTCAACTCTACAGCCCTGCTTTTGCCTCCAGCTTGTTTTTGTTTTTCTCATAACTGTACTTAACGTTGATATAAACTTGCCTTATCACTAAGTCAAACAACTGTCCGTTTTCTGCTCTTGAGACATGTTGTGAGCATCAGTTTCAATTTGGGTACACCACACTTCAGTGCTTACCAGCTTCCAAAGCACAGTATAAATGACCTCATTTACCTTCTGACAGGCTGGTATTATAATAACAGTAAACTATTAGCTTGACTGAACATGTTGACAGACAAACAATTAATCACGCGGTTGCAACAAGCTGCTTTCTGGTGCATTTGAAAGGGGTGCAATATATGAGGGAGCTTCCTACTACCATGAGAAACACTGTTATTTGTCTTGTTACTTATTATTGTATTTATTTTCACACCCATGTATTTACATTTCGTGTAGCTGATTAGCTTAACTTTACATCAGCTGTGGGGACAGTAAGCCTGGCTCTTTAAGTGGCTCTCTAGTTTAAAAAAAAACAACCTCATCTCAACATCTCTAAAGCTCACTGCTTATCCTAATTTATCACTAATTAATTTAAATCATGACAAAGACCAAAACAACATTTTGTGGTTTTATAAGGAATTGAAGCTTGGAGGGCAACCGGCAAACTTTAATGCTTTGGAATGTTGATCAAATCCTGGCACTTAATCCATCCTTATCACACGGAGATGAGATCAGTATCAGTCCTCTAATTCAGTTCTTGGCAAGGAATTCAAGCGGCCATCAGTAGACAGGGTGAGGCTTCAGAGGGCTTTGTCATCTAACTGGGGCATGTTGGAGCCTCCTTTGACACATCCTTTATTTAACCCTTCCCCACAATGTGCAATTTTCAGGTTTTCAAAAGAGAAAAATTAGAGATGTACGAATGCAAGGTACGCACACAATCAGCAGTCAGTGGACTAAAACCTGCAAACTTACCAGCAGCTTCTGTTAAAGAGCAGCTCCAAACAGCACCCACCTATCATATGGTTGCAGGCATGTGTTTTCTATCATTGACGGCGATGCTGGGTGCAGCGCGCTGCCGTGGGCTCCAATGGAATTTCACCATTGGGTCAAGTCTGAGGAGCATTTGTTTATCTGCAAATATTTTCCGTTGACATCCTTGGGTCGTTTTCCACGAGTTGAGATCAATTCGGCTGTAAGCCCGAGTTGGACAGATTTTAATAGTAGATTAATACCGGTGAATATCAAGTTCTGCGTTTCCCAAAAAAAAAAAATTTGGCATGTCAAAAATACTTTCTTGTTTCGGCATGTCGTCAGTGTTTCAATAACAGTGAAATTTCAAATGAATCACGAAGGCAAGGCACATAAGCTTCAAACGTTACGTCTCGGAGAGCCGAGAATACCTTGTCCCTTAAAGGCTTATTGCACAAAAAGTCAGAGAGAGAAAGCCCCTCCTCCTTAAATAGAATGCTTTCATACTACAACTATAATGCCTTCAATATAGCATCCCACATACCAAATGCATTCTTGTTCACAGGCCACTGCTAGCGAGTATACCTGTAAAATCTCCATTATATCCTCCAGGCCAGGTTATTCATGCCCCAGTCTCATCGAAGCATTTGCACCTGGCTAGATTTCAGTGTTTTTATAGTAGATAACAAAAACAGACAGATGCGTGGGAAACACCGGCAGGCCCTCAGCCTTGTATTGTCTATTACAGGTACATGAGCGCCCGTCACTGGTCACTAAATGACATCATTTCATCAAAACCCTGTGCAAAAGAAATGAAAGAAAGAATGGACAAAGTGTAGAAGGTATATTGTCTACGAAGGGAATCGTCCTGTTGAGCTCAAACAGCCTTTCCCCCCTGTAACTTATAGACCAATAAAATGTATCTCACATACCTGTATATATGGAGTGTCTGGTTCTGACTGGGACATTAATGGCCTGTTTTGTTGTATGTTATGAAACACCTGAGGGGAAGAGGCAGCATGTGCTGGCCATATGTGACCACAGCTGGGTTCACTGCGTGGCTCTCAGGCCAGAGTGAATCAAAGAGGCAGGGACATCAACAAGCTGGATGAGTCACTTCTGGGGCGCAAACGTGGAGCAAATTTGACAACACGATAATAATAATAATAATAATAATGCCTTTTTGATTACACAGAAAAACTGCCACAGCCTGTTTTGTTATAATTTCAGCAGCGTGTGAGAAACTGCAAAAACATATGCTGCCAAGAGACTCCAAAAGATATGCTGTTAGATCCCAATATCTTAGACATTTCAGGAACAGTGGTGTTTCCCACTGTTGTCTTTGATCCTGCATGTCAGTCAATGACCATCACGTCATGAGGACAAACTTACCCGACAGCAGCATGACTAACACATGATGGCAATCTGTCAACATGTTTGTTTCTGGAATTAGGAATTAAATTGAAGAGTGGCCTTTGCGTATGACTGAGAGGGAAATTGAGGAAGTCCATGTATCCGGGGATCCAAGAACACATCTGTTTATTGTTGCCTCTGTTCCGTCCCCTTTGTCCGCTCTTCGTTTTTTTTTTTTCACTCAAATCTCCATCTTGACGTCCGCACCGCTTCGTGCAAAATGGCTCTTGTTGTTTCTCACTGACTGACTGTTTGCGCGGACAAATGGTGACAGCATTTTACCGCTTCTGCCGAGGAGGTTTTTTTTTCACTGGTGTCTGTTCGGACAGAAATGGGTGGAGGGGTGCAGCATGTACCAAAAAATAAGCCATCAAATTTCGGGGCAGATCAGCAGGAATTTTTTCCAAAGCCGGCGCTGGTGTCTAGATTATATTGGATAGAAACTTTACTGATCCTTTCAGACGGTGTCCTCAGGGAAATTGTCTCCAAATTCTTTCAACTGGAATACGCACCAACTGGCCAAAATTACTATTTAATTGTTAAACTTAAATTGGGGTTTTTAAACACAGGTAAACCCAATAATAACAGGCAAGGGCCCGTCTTTCTCATTGCCAGCAGTTGAGTATAACTTTCTAGTTTTGACCCAGTTTGAGCATATGATGGCAGCACGCACCAGCTGCTTCCCGCGGGCCAGCACCTCCACTGCACTGCTGGAGGCATGGCTGCTCCCTGCCGTCAGGTCTGGACAAATCGACTGACTCTGCTGCAGGAGGGAGTCTGGACCGGAGCAATGCCACGAGGCCTTGTGAAATCATCACAGAAAAGTCTGCACATCTGCCCTTGTCTTTCCAAAGCGTGATTCTCTGACGTCTCTGACGCTACGTCTGCCATGTCGCCCTCACTACTGAAACGTCATTCTGCAGAAGGAATGCTTCAGAATGTGACGGTTGATATATTTGATTTGCTTAGATTCTGTTCAGGCTGCTCGCATTGGGTCAGTTTCTGTTTTGTAATATTCGTTATATTCATACCGTCTTCCTGTGTCTTTATGCTGGCATGGAGCAACGGTGACCACACAATTTCCTCTGTGATTAATAAGTTTTTCTGATTCTGGTTGATTTGGGGCTTTTTGGCTGGGCTGCAGATCTTAAAAGTCAGGAGCAGCAGAGGCACAGGCCATCTCCTCCATCCATGAAGAATCAGCTATTCGCTTCATTATTGAACACCTGCCATCAGGGGGAGGACTTTTATCATTGCGTGGGTTTTCCTTTGGAAATATTACATGAACCTTGGCAAAGGTATGCGCTCCACAGAGTGCCCCTCTAGTTTTTGTCATGTTACGTTATTTAATTCATATCTATTGCACGGGTTTTCCTCTGGAAATACAACATGACCCTTGGCAGAGGTATACGGAATGCCCCTCTAGTTTTTGCGTGTTTTTTTTTTTCTTCTTCTAATTCATATCTAGTTCAGTATCCAGTGTTAGAGCGGGGATCCAGTTCCGCCATAGTTTACAGTAAGTCTTGGTGAGCTTAACCGACGTGACACCCGATCAAAAGAATTCACCGGATGAAGACAGAAACCGGATATGTGATCTGCTGGATCAGAGAGCGCTGAGTCATTCCTCTCACACACACCTCTTATTCACACAAGTGTCACCTCCACCCTCTCCCGCCTCTCATGCGGCAAGACACGTCTGTGCACATACAGGGCAGCGCAGGTTGTGTTTACACAGTGTCAAATCAAATTGGTTTGTTCTGGCTCAGTACTCCACCACACAGAAATTATTTAGAAACTCCTCATTGTCTTACAGAGGACCGCAACTCATACAATGTGCGCGTGTTAAAGCACACAAATATCATTAAGGTATGATAAAACCATGACAGGTTCCAATTCACAAACTTTGAAAAATCTTCAGGGATGGCAAATTGTCCCTTCGCAGTAAAAATAAACAAAAAACAACATTTTTTTCCCCAAACATGTGGATGTGGTTTGAAAGAGTGTAAGGTGTCATTTGCGGGGTGCTGCACTGTGTTCAGTAAACATTGCGCCCTCTCATTACTATGAGCAATACCAGTGGCAAACACAACAAAGGCAAATTAACATTTGCAAAAATATAAAAACACTTTTTCTCATTCCCCTCTTGGCAATGTTTCACCTAAGCACAGATCCGCTCGGTCTGGTTAACAGGAAGGAGACATCAAATCATCTTTCCCAACAACGCCCAGCCCTCTCCCAAAGAGAGTAAAACAGACCTTCATGTTTACTGCTGGAGACAGACTCATCCTGCTGGGAAGTTTCTGGGCCACAGGGAAATGTTATGTTCTCATTAACCCCCCATCACTATAACCGGCTTAACATCCTCACGCTTGTGGGTAACACACCGTTTTATCCTGTGAAAGAGGTTGCGGATGTAAATACGTGAGCATACGTCAGTCTCTCCTTAAATACAAGTCAGTGAGATGGTTCCACTTTTAATATGAAGAGAGCAGTTGAAAAAAAAATGTTACAATTAACACATTAATGCAAAAGGTCAATGTTATATGTCCAAACAAGGCCCACTCAAGGTCCACTTACTCCACACTCATCATAACATCTGGAAGCTCCGAGATGGACCTTGAGTGGAGACCGTTTTCGGTGTTTACAATGAGGTATCAAGACTTTGAGCATAAAAAGGGGAAGAAAAAAAAAATTATATATTGTGACTGTCAAAACAAAGTGTATGACAAAATGAATAGTGCTGGATTATACCGTATCAACGCTGACTATAAACATATAAACTCGGTTAAGACTCTCTTCTTACGTTAAGTTAGCTAAATATGTTCTACAAACTTGATGGTCCACAACAGTGTTATCAGATGTGAACTATGCACTACAACAAAAGTGAAATTATATTTTCCTTCAAAAGCCTGTCGTTCCTTAAATCCGCAGGGTCTCAGTCGGGTTGTGACGCACAATGCTACACAGAAGCTCAGGATATTTAACCACAGCGGCTTCTCTTTGAGCTTAAAACACCTGAACTGATTCTGTGGAACACGAGTGTGGGAAATTAAGCCAGAACATCATATAATCTAAGCATAAGCAGACCTAGATTAATATCTATCCAACTAAAGGCCTAAATAATGACTTTCTTTGCTGAGCTCTTCAGTGGTTTTAAAAGATGAGTTCAAGCTTCTCATCTGTCAGGCAAACCTCAATTCTTTAAGACCAGAAAACAACACTCCTCACAGAACGTACAGTCCAGCTAATACTCAGCATGTTCCATTCTGGCAGCCTCACAAGAGCTTTTATCTCCGTCTGGCAGCTAAGTCTCAGATTCTGTCTGAAACTGTGCCATGAACTTTCCAAAATTCTTATGAAATGCTCTCGCATCGGTAAGATGTCAAACAGGCACAAAAATGGACTTCAGGCTACCATGTTCTTGTTTTTCCTCTACATTTTTTTTAATAGGAGCCCTCTTGCCAAATTTAAAAAAAAAAAAAAAAAAAAAAAAAAAAAAAACAAACAACAAAAAAACCACCACCAAAAAAAAAAACAACAAACAC
>CAAKHG010012997.1:37365-49658 GCA_901007715.1 Dactylopterus volitans | reverse complement strand
GCGATGCATGTCCCTCTGTGTGTGTGTGTGTGTGTGTGTGTGTGTGCGTGTGTGTGTGTGTGTGTGTGTGGTGATCTAATGTTCAGGCCCCAGCAGAGCCCAGTTTACCGTAGATGGCCATGCAACTGACGGAACACCACATGTTTTTTTCAAAAAAGTATCACAAAAAAACAGACCTAATTTTGCAGGTTTTAGCTCACAGGACAAACGGTGCACTTGTTGCATGACTTTTGTCATAGTATGAAAAAAATCCCACCGTGTTTTTATTTGCATTCATTGTATGTAATTTACATTTAAGGTTTCAAGATCAGCATTGGGACAGCAACCATTTCAACTAAAGAAAAGCAAATCCTTCTAATGTCTTGTTCTGATTTCCCAACATCATAATATCCATAAAATCAATTTTTTTTTTCACACACACAAAAAAAATTCACACTGCTAAATTTATAATTGAGTGGGTCATTAACTCGAGAGAAACACTGGCCTTGTCTTTTAAGGAACATGTGATATTCCTTTGATATTGATCAGGGTTGACATCCTCCTTCCTGTGCAGCCCTATGATGTAGCCAGGAGCTGCCCTCAAACCAACAGGCAACACTGAAATGATAAGAGGCCTGGCTCTGGTCCCACTTATTCTCTTCCTCTCATTGCTGAATCATGCTATCTGTTACTGCTAGTCGCCCTTGAGACTGTAATGTGAGTGTATCGTTTGTTTTAAATTGTGAGAATGTGTTATTGTTCCTGCCATTGCCTAAGAAACCGCTACTCGTTTATGGCCTCTCAGAGAAACTCTGTTTATCAATTATTGTTGTAATTTCCCTTATAGCTGGAACACGTGAGAGAGGCACTAAACAGAATGGTTCCTCTCTGGTCCTGGTCCTCATGCTCCTGTGCTACTAGCAGAGAAAGCACGGTTTTCAGCACAATTATTGTCACAGGCAAAATCTCAGGCAACTACCACTAATGAGCTTTGACTGGGGTCCTCACATGATTGAGCCTTCCCGTCGGTATCAGAGACGGTGTTTGGAAAATTCAGAGGCTCCAGAGACTTCCCCAGATGATGATGAGGCTGCTCCTGGTGCTGGGCGTGTTTGCCGTCCCTCCCACCGCACAGGGTCTGGTTGTCCAGCGGGCGCCACCTGCTGCCCTGCTTTGTAAACAGGACGAGTCAAAACATCCATTTTAGAAGTTACTTTTTATGAATTCCTGGTTCATTCTGTAATCTGATTTAGGAACTGTCAGATGGCGCATCACGTGGCGAAGCGACTTGTTGGAATATTCTTTTAGGAATTCTTACCTGCTTATGATCCCTTGATACGAAGACCAAGGTAGATTCCTGTGTGGCACTGAGGTGCAGCCCCTTTCCTACCAAGGTCAGGTGGCCTTTCTTGGAACAGGACCATTCCTGGTTGCTTGCTACTCTGTCCATCACCACTGCTGCTAATTCAGCGCCGCTTTGTTCATTATCTGCCCTGAAGGTGCAGGGCTGCAGGTGAACACCTTCATACTGCTCTCCCGGCGCAGTCAGACACTCCCCAGTGAGATGATTGCTGAGAGCCTGGCTTCCAGGGAGCCAGTGCCATTCTTGTGAGGGTGAATGTGGGTTGCATTCTCCCAGCGACACCCTCCCTCCTGAATATCCCTCCTGCACCTGCAGACATTTACCCAGCAGCTTGTTTCGAATGTTGAAGCCTGACACTTCTGTGAGGGGGAGAACACACACACAAATACATCCCAGATTCATGTTTACCAGAGAGTTTAAACCTATAATAATGACATTAAGGTGATTATTGTAATTGATTGATACAGATACTTGAATTTTCTTTTTAAAGAAATTACATGTTGAAACTCATCTGTCGAGCCTGATTACGTATCAGAAATTTCACTTTGCTCATTTTTTTTGTTCATGCAACATCGCATTAAGTACTACTTTAAATAGTTAGTGTCTTGTAGTTTGAAGCAGGTATCCAACTGCAGCCTCCTGTCTTGCCACAGTTTGAACATTTTCAGGGGGTTTGAGTCACCCTGCGCTGAGTCACTAGCTCGGTTAGCTGGATGATTCTGGTTGGATATCTAGCAGACAAAAACTAAAAACTTCTCACTCATCGTGTTGTTAATGTGCTGCTGCATCTACCACTAAACAAATGTCAACTTGTGAAAGTCTCCAGGCTGCTCAGATTTTGAGCCCATTTCTTTTCAAGCTAACTTAAAAACACCAGACACGGTAAATGGTTTCTCTCTTGTTTGGAACTGACAAATGGTCAGCTGCACAAAAGTAAGCTTAGCTTAAAAAAAAAATAAAAGTAATATAGTTATATCTCACCTATGAAAATGATGATGAACAGCAGATAGGCACAGAGAAGCGTTCTATCCATGGCGAGGACAGTTTGGACTCTCTCTTGTCACAATGACAACACAAGTGGCTGGGAACCAAACTTTATGCAGCCTTCCTCTCTGCTGCATTCATTAGACACTTGAATGGAGGAGCGAGGGAGGAAGGGGGAGGGCATACATTCCTTCTACAACTCTAGGGGGACACGCATGGTTCCCAAACTGTGGCTCTTACAGGGTTTCCGTTAAAAAAGCTGTCATGGAGCAAGACAAAAGCAAATTATTAGTACGTGTGAAGTGATTTTCAGGATGATTGTTAGCTTTGACAGGCTCCACTATTACTCTTCGCTGTCTCACAAATCTCACACAAACCTCTCCATCTGTCCCTCCATCCACCTGCTGAGCTCATTGTTAATGCCAGGCTCATTCAGTTACAGTTTTACATGTCACTGCCAATTTCCCTCTTCTGGAAAATAAGTTTTTCCCCAACTCCTCTCTTGTTTACCTCCACGGTGGGCAAGATAATCTCTGTACAAACGTGCCGAGACTCCGCTGACTACCAATTAGATTTCAAGAGCATAAATCTGTTACAAGGAGAAAACAGTGTTCCGCGCTGAATAGGATTGCTCACTCGTTATGGTGAGAAATGGGACAGCTTTTGGGGCCGGTGTGGTCACATGATGTTTTTCCTGTATCATGATGCACCCAAAGAATGCCAAAGGCTCTGATAAAAAATATATGTATACAGTCACCTCGGCAGAACCATTCAATAAACAGACTGCAAGAAAATTGTTTTTTTTTATTTCCAGAGTTGGATCACCCCAGAGTCAACAAAACCTGAAGTTGATGCATGAAACTGAAGCAGTCTTGTTCTCGGTGAAACATAAAAGATTTTTATTAATCTCAAAAGCACATCAGCTGCTTTCTGCCTTAATCAGATTAAGAGGACCTGTTTGAATGATGAACGTTTTCATTGCTCTATCATGTACGTCTATCATGTGAACATTACATCACACGCCACAAAACATAAAATATTTCTCCATATAAAACAAACTATAAAACTTTTTACAATCATAGAATACAGCAGCTGTAAACTTCGCTTTGCATTATAAATAAGCTCAAATGCCTTTTTATCATCTTCAACTTTCAACAGTATTTGTTTCGAGACTTTCGAGATAATCACAAAAAAGGCACAAGATTGCACAAGATTTAAAAAAAAATAGAGAATATAGACAGAAAAGTAGCTTTCCTGCTCGTGACGTATAAAAATAAAGGTGTGGAATTTAAAAAAAAATCAATTACAAAATCAGTGTCAGAAACAGTTGTGATCAAGAGCATCACTGATATGTTCAAACCACCATCATCGACGACAACACCATCACGGGCCTGAGAGGGGAGGGAATGAGTGCCTTTAGCTGTTGCAGGATTTGAAACTCTGTCTCTGAGGCATTGTTTATGAAGGTGGGAAAAGGGACGTATAAGATGGAGGTTCTTCTTCTTGAAACATAGGCGGAGCACTGAGGGCTTCAGGCTGCACTGAAGCGGAAGCAAAAGCTGCTGGAGAACCATACAGAGGTGGCTGCTGGAGAAACTGATTATTATGGAAACCTGGCATGTTTGCATGGGGCGTGGGAGCTGCTGCCGGGTATCCATAAGCATCCGAGCCTGCTATGGGTGCAGGATTGGGTCCACTAGGAATAGCAGGGGAGGGGAAGTTGCTGTAGCTCGGGGCCCCCACAGCTCCAGCTGGATAGGGGCCCGAGGTCGTTCCGGTGCAACGGGCTGCAAAGCTAGAGGGAGCGACGATCAGCGGAAACACCACCTCTGGATTACAGTCAAAGCTGATGTCCAAATACACCTGAGAAACAGAAGAATGAGACGTTCATTTGTTTGAATGTTTGAATGCCAATTTGACATTGCTGTCTGCTGCTGTCTATATATAGGCCCTCCTTTAAAGTACAAGTCTACAAACTGCTCCACTTCTGATGATTAAAATTTCTTTGTGCTTTGATTTCATTTCATTTCTAACTGTATTGGTCAATACCTTCAGGTAATAGTCAACCGTGATGATTTCACAGTTATGGAGAGTAGAAGTGACATTTTCAGGAATCCTCATTTGGCAGGTGAAGCTTTCCTCTGAGTAGGACGAGATCGTCCTCCCAATCATTTTGCATAGATTTTTCTCACTAGTGGTTGAGGAGCTGCTGGCGTGGTACACTGTCTTCTGCTGTAAACTGAATTTGGGCTTCACTGTTTTGGAAGACGAGTTGCTGATTTGGGCAGTAATAGACAGAGTGTCACCTGCAATGAAAAAAATCATTAAAAAAAAATATCATAAAATCAGAGTGTGCTCTTTCTTTGGAATATTATCACAATGCACTTCATGCAAATGCATGACTTTAACATTATTTAGTAATCTATAACATTTTCAATAAGTACATGCTGCATTTTGTGTTTTATAAGAATGCTGGATTATGTTCTTCGTAGATGAAGTGACATTACCTGGAAAGCAACATTTTCTGTCAACAGTGGCAGCCATTTGAACCTGTCCCTTGGAAATTGTTTTACCCACTGAACCAGCCTGAGGACGCTTGAACAAATCATAAAGACAAACATTATTTTAGATCAGCTTAATGCCTCATGCAACCAAAATGCAAAGTCCAAAAGAAAAAAAAAAAAAACACAACCTCCCTATATGACCTTTGGACCAAATTATTCTAGTCCAGGATAACACAATAAAGGTGAACTCTATAACATCTCTAAATAAACAGGGGATGGGCTTGAGCAATATTGCAGCTCTGTTTTGACTCATACATCAGTGCATTCTGAATTTCCAACACTTCAGTTTCAAAACTACTGCCGGACTTAACTCCATTTCCCATTCACAAAAAAATGGTTTATGCTACTGTGTTTTCTATACATACAGACAACACAATTGTGAACTCTCAGACAAACCTTTGCTGTCTTTCTCCTGCAAACTGTTGTTTGACATATTCATAATAGAATCCTCTCCATGTCATACTAATTCACGCATACTATATACAACTTAAAAAGGTATCTCTTACAGGGCAGCATGACTCAGTTCGTGGAGTGATTGTCTGGGAATCGGAAGGGTTGTTGTTTATTGTTAAAAGGATCCCCACTAGCTGTTTCCAAAGTGGGACAAGCTAGTCTTCCTGGGGTCCACACAGCAAGACAAAACAAAATACAAAACGTAACAATATACCAGATGCAGATCGTATTTCACTTAGCACTTAGCAATCTAAAAGTAAACATCATTATAAACATCATCAGAAATTATTCAGAAAAGGTTATTACATTCATGGGAATTGCGTTCCTTATTGCATTCATACTGCAGGTATAACCATTCCCTACTCGCAAATTTAAATAGTGCATTCTCAGATGGTACTTGAAAGACACTTTGCTATTCAATTTAGGTATGTTCAGTGGGCAAATATTCCAATGATTGATGGCACGATAAATAACTGTTCTCTTTAAAACATTTGATTTTGGACATAGTGACATCATCTGGCCATCGTCAGTTGACCTAGTAAATTGAGAATGAACCTGACTGCGTCTGACAATTTGGTTGTATAAGAAAATGGGTTGAGAAGGAGAGACAGTGTTCCCGAAAAATGTAGTCGTATTGAAAACCAGCCTGTTCTCTACGGTTAACCATGAGAGTTGACGGTGCACACTGACACTGACAATGTAACACTAACCTGGCAGTTCTGCTCTGGGCAGTTTGTAATTTTTTTAGTTGATCTTTAGATGCAGAGGATCATAAAGGTGCACAATAATCCAGGTGACATAAAATTAAAGATGTAGCCGCCTGTCCCACAGCATGTGAAGGGACATAAGAAAGATATTTCCTTACCACGGAGATGCCACAACCCATCTTCTTCACTAATGTATAAATGTGTTCTGCGCATGACAGCTGACTATCAATGTTGTGCCGAGTAATTTTACTTCACCTACCTGTTCTATAGGTTCCCCAGACAAGTTCAAACTCATATTTGGTGTAGATTACAGTTTATGATGATTGATTTGGATTTTGAGATGTTCAGTCCAAACTTATTTCATTTTATCCAATCAAAAAAAAATCAGCTGCCAAACCAAGTGCTTTACTGTCTCCCCATTATTTCATTTAGGGTTTTCCAGAGCTCTTTACCATCTTGTTTTACAGCACTCATTCTTTGCATGTAACATTCTTTTTTCATTGATCTATTTAGCTTTGTAACCTGGTTTCTCAGTTGACAGTACTTGAATCTGTCCTCCACTAATCCAGACTTTACTAATGCAGATTTGGCTTCATCTCTTTCCTACATGAGACTCTTTAGAGTCTCATTCAGCTGTGGAGCTGGCCTCGCTTTTACAATACACTATCTGATAGGGGCATGCTTATCAACAATCTTCATGAAGCTCAGGTTCCTCAGTAGCATATACATCAGCCCAGTCATTATCACCAACATCTGCCAAAAGACGTTCAAGAATGAATTTCTTGAACATCCATTGATGTACTATGTTGACCTTGCATTTAAGAATTTTAGTTTTCCTCACATCACCATTCACATCTGTAACTCTGTCAGTTAACACACTTAAATCATTCGGGTATTGCACATCAGTCCTGAGAGGTCTATAGCAGCAGCCAATCAGCACTGGCTTTAGGTGAAGAAGATGTACTTTGACCCATAGACATTCTAAGCGATCTGACGTGAACTCAGAGCACGGTGTTGCCGGAAAGTTATTTCTGATATATGATGCAATGCCACCCCCATGTCTATTGCTGTCCTTTCTAAAAATATGAGAGGTTACTGGTTACTGGTTACTTCGATCCTCAGTTCCAGCAGAGACTGTGTCGAAGGATCCTTGAGCACGATACCGAGCCCTTCATTGCTCCTGGTGAGCAGTTTGCCACCTTCCATGGCAGCCACCCCCGTCACTGTATGAATGTGAGGGTGAAAGGGTAAATGAGGCCATGATAGTGTAAAGCACTCTAGAGTACCATTAAGGTACAAAAGCACTATATAAATGCAAGCCCATTTACTCTGTTACCTGTCTCTCTATTGCATTTTAGTTAGTCGCCCGAGCCAGTCATGATAACACTGCCTCATTTCCTTATAACCACAGTTGTTTGCACTGTGGCATTTTACCCTTTTTCAATTCCCTAGCATTAAAGTTTCTTCCTTCAGGGGCAGAGATGATAACTGATAACTGCTCAGCCATCCAGAAGAAAACCCATCAAAACTACTGTTTCTCAGGCAGTTTTGGAAACGCGGCACGTCAAGAGTTGCGTCGATACATTTTTACAGAGAAAAATAAACTGCTGGGCATAGTCGTGTCTTCAGCTTCCACAACTGGAATGGTTGGAATATATTGGAATAGTTTAAAAGGTTTTTAAAAAAAAGACTGTAGAATAAAGACCAGACCTTATTGAACAATACTTATCCTGGAACAACCTGTAGCCTGAATAGCTTGGTATAAACATTTAGTATGTGCACTTTATCACCTCAGTTAAAGGACACGTGCAGGTTGGTTGCATTGTTATAACTGCAACAGTACACAAATCAAGCATAACACTATGACCGCTGCATGTTTACTATGGAATATAGTGCAACAGCCCTGCAATAAATTCTCCCTCCAGGGTGAGTTCTATGTTGAATTTTGATTGAATCTGTTAGAGATGTGTTGACATGTTTTAATTATTTTTATTGGGTCTGTAGATTATGATGATGTTGAACTGTACTAGGTTATACTGAGTGGTATTCCTCACTAATATGAATTAAGGTGACAAAATATTAGGAGCATCTCTCACTATAACCCGATACATTCAACACCATCACAAATTACAGTCCCAATGAAGATCATTCAAATGCTGGATGTCAACAACTCTCTCAAATAGATTGCATCAAACCTCATCTTGAACGGAGAATTTATTGCCGGACTGTTGGTTTATATTCTATGGTAAACATACAGTAGTCATAAAGTTATTCTCGATCTATGTGCATTTAAATTGTAATTGTATATTTGTCATGTGGTCACTTCCTGTATGTCGTGTATGGACTGGGCTACTGTGTGAGGTCTGAGAACACAAAAACAAATTCCAACTCAACTCCAAAAGTTGATGTGGCAGTGAAATATTGAATCATGGATGGAAACTGGGGAACTTGATGGACACTTGATAGGCTCCCACTTACCATCACTTGTCCAAGTTGTGGAAAGGACTTTGAAACAAAAGTGAGCTCTCTTTGATCAAAAGAAGGCCATCGCCAGCTCCTAGACAGCTTTGCCTCAAGCGTGTAGACAATCCTTCCGTTAACCCCCTTGAATGATGATGGCAGGTTCCTGATGAAGGACACCAGTGTACCAACACAGTCATTTGTAAAAGCGGAAAATAACATTACTTACACTGGATGCTTGCTGTTATCACCTACCCCAGTGGGATTTGAAATCTGAACTTAAAGCGATGAATCCCTTCGGGAAGCAAAGTGCCTGCAAAAACGTGAGAGCAATTGTAACTTTCTGGAAGGAACGACATGATTCAACAACTGTCAAGTGAGTTTAAGAAGTCACAATCATACTGCCGATGACACCAATTAATCTAAATCAGTGTGCGGCTTTGAGTTCTCACTTTTTAAGTGGCTTGAAATTATGGTATTGCGAGTCACTCTGGTATTACAAGGTAATCTTATAAAAACAGCTGGAAAACATTGCAGGTTGGCGTGTCCAACTGGATTTGTTGATCACACCTGATGTTTTTTGGTCTGGCTGCTCGTGTGGCCTGCGTTACGGTAAGCACGGTCCCTCGCCAGACTCAAATCTGTGATGACTAGCAGGCTAAAACCCTTCTACACGAGAAACGGTCACCAGCTCTTCCCCATAAGGCCGTCAGCTTATATTGGCGTGCAGGTCTTTACCCACTGACCTCTGACTCCCTTAAACCTCATAAACCAGCACATCACTTGAGGCGGTGGGGAGTGAGGCTCACTCCTATGAAGCTCACTCCAGTGAGGCTCACTCGTCACTGCATCACCAGCTGCTCACAGCTCACAGCTGGATTTAACACCCAGAGCACAGTCAGGCCCAACTGAACGGGTGATCCCATCAAGACTGCTTCACTGGTTTGAGTCTTTGGCTTCTGTAAACTCAGCTTCGAAGGCCCTCGACTTCTCTCTGAGAGCACACACAGCTGTCGTCAAATGTTTGCGTTCCCAGGGTGGCTCGCCGGAGGAGAATTGTGAGGAAAAAGTCACTCTAGACTGACGGGAAAGTCCTTCTGTTTACTACAGAACCCGAAAACGACGTAAATGGGGGCAGCTTTATTGAGAATGAGGTTATATTGAAACTAAAGTAAACAGAGGAAGGGCGAGTCTGCGGAGGCTTCAGGATGAAGAGCCTGGACGGCGTTAGCCCACCGCGAGCAAACAGACCACGCCCACTGCGACGCCCCTCACTGCTGACACGCAACCGAAGACGCAAACTTTCCTTCGACTAACAAGAAGAGAAAAAAAACACAAAAAAAATCACTTGATAAGCTCCAGAAACAAACAAATGATTGCGGCCATTCTGAAAACCCGCGAGCGACCTCCGCGTGTTCACCTTTGCCGTCCTCTGCCACCAGGTGCTCTTTGACTTTGAAGTACCGCCGGTCGGCGGAGTGCGTCCGCTCGTTGTCGCCGCCGCCTTCGCTCCAGCGGACGCGCGCCTCTCCCTTCATTTTCACCACCAGACTCTTCACCTTGGTCGCCTTCATCAGCTTGAACGTGACCGCGCCCGCCACGGCGTCCCCCGCGGAGAAGACGCCCTCCTGGTTGGCGGCGGCGTCGTAAGTCAGGCTGAAGTCGATCACCGGAGGCATCGCGGCGGCCGGTGAGTTCGCCCACTTGCTCCGGCTGCTCGGTAATCTGACGGCGATCTGATGACCGATTAAGATCCGGCTGCGCCCACAGAGTGATGACACACACACACGCACACGCACACACACACACATTATTCAAATTTTGCCAAACAAACCCACACATTTGACTTCGAAATGATCTGTCTCTGCATTTTTACCAGTAAAGCAATTTCAGTGGTATACTAGACTACAATTTATTTGTGCGTAGATAAGAACGATCAGTTAGATGACCCTCCACCCCTAAAGAAGGTCCTTTTTAACGAGTCTTGATACAGTTGATTAATTATATCATACACTCACCTGCCACTTTCATGTACAGCTGTCCAACAGCTTTCACGCAAATATCTAGTCAGCCAATCACATGGCAGCAACTCGGTGCCTTCAGCCATGTGGACATGGCGAAGATGATGTGCCGAAGTCCGAGCTGAGCATTAGAATGGAGAAGAAAGGTGGTTTGAGTGGCCTCGAAGGCGGCGCGGTTGTCGATGCCGGACAGGCTGAGTGAGCGTTTCAGCAGCCGCCGGGGTTATCGCATACAGTCACCTCGGGTTTACGGAGAATGAGGTGAAAGAGAGCACATATCCAGCGAGCAGCAGTTTTTCTCCAGGAGAAAAAGCCTTGTTGATGTCCGAGGTCAGATGAGAATGGACAGACTGGTTCGAGTTGATAGAAAGACAACAGTTACTCAGTTACCCGGCTGCTGGAGGTTTGCAGAAGAGCATCTCTGAACACACAACACATCCAACCTGGAGGCAGATGGGCTTCCAGCAGCAGAAGACCTTTAATCAGGTACACCTTAGTAAAGCAGTGGTTGTAACAGTGATCTGAGAATATATGTTTTTGAAGTATAAACTGTCACATTTAGCAGTTTACAGAGTACCCCGGCATTCCTTTACTCAAATCATGTGAGGTGAAATACTGGCGATTTGCAAGTTTAAAGACACACCTGGTTTTATTGTGAAATAAAAGGAGGAAATGGTAGTCGGAATCGTAACTGGCTTGTAAACATTTTTGGCTGATGAATTGTTACAGTGAATCAAACAACGCGCTAAAAACCAACGAACAAACAAACAAACAAAAAGGTTTTTCATTGTGGTATCTGAGCAGTTTCTTCCAATTGGCCTCCAAACTGTAGTTTGAGGTAGAGATTAGATATAAAGTGTACGGCTGAAAAACGGATCCAGTTTGACCCACTGAGTTTCACAAGACGCCTGCCAACAGCCTTTTGGTAACGACACTTAGCAACAAGCTGCACAAACCAGGAAACAACGTCCGTGCGGCACAGCGCCCCGCCCTTGTATGTTTACATGCACACAGTTAATAGTGCGACACAGCTGATTTCACGTTAAATTCACACCAACTTTCCATCACATGATTCTGGTATAGTAAGGCTTGCTAAAAGTGAGCCCGTGGCGAGGCATACATTCTATTTTCTGGCATTCGACGGTTCAGTGTCGGAGGACGGGAAAAGAAGCGAGTAAGCCGGAGGGGCTTCGTCGGATTGAGACAGGAAGTCCGAGTTCATCAGCGGCGCAGTGGGCAGGCTGTACGCCGGAGCGGCGGGGGGCACGTTGAACGTTGGTGGAGCCGAGGGGGGCGGTTGGGCAAACGGGGGTGGATGAAATGGTGGGGCGGCGGGCGGAGGGTGAATCACAGGGGACGATGATGAAGATGAGAACGGAGAACCATACGGAGAGGGCTGCTGTGATGCTGGATTGCCGTAGCCCACACCCATGGGGGTGGGCTGAGCAGCATACACGCCCGGTGGACCAGCATATGGTGGGGGGTTAGCTGGGTACGCAGGCGGCACTGCTGGGTATCCGTGGGCTGCTGCTGGGTATCTATAACTGCCAGAATGTGGTGATGGGGTACAACTCGAAGGCACAGCAGAGGATGGGAAGTCACTGCTACTCGGGCCCCCAAAAGCCCCAGAAACAGCAGGCCGAGGGCCAGAAATTATGTCAGGGTGACAAATCACCACTGGGAATATAATCTCTGGATCGAATGCAAAGCTGATGTCCAAGTACACCTGAGGGCAGGGGGGGGGGGGGGGAAAAAAAAAAAA
>CAAKHG010012997.1:22322-37345 GCA_901007715.1 Dactylopterus volitans | reverse complement strand
TGTGTGCGGGGGGGGGGGGGGGGGGGGGGGGGACAAAAACAAAAAACATTAGCACGAAAACACCTCACACTAATAACCAGTTTCACGCTTCTGTTCAAGATCCAAAAATAACTTTTTCTTCGTATACCTTGAAATGGTATACCACTGAGAGGATTTCGCAGTTGTGGACGGTCATCTCCAGGTTTTGGGGAATCTTTACCGCACACCGGATCTCCTTCTCTGTTCGGGATTTCAAACAGCTGTCGACCATTTTCTGGATCACTCTGTTCTCGTTCTTGGTGTGCCCGTTGGCCCGGTACGTCACCTCCTGGATTAAACTGAATTTCGGTGTCATATCACTGGATGAGGAATTGTTGAGTTTTGCAACAATCATTGCCGTTTCTCCTGTGGGGGAGGGAAGTGGGGGGGTGTCATGATTTAGTTAAAAGGCTTATTTAAAAGGAAAACATGTTCATCAGGGAGCATAGAACATGAAATATGCTTGACTGGATGTTTTCTCATGCTGCATCATTATTATCTGAAATAACATTTGGAACCCTACACTGCATTCCATTTCTTTCTCTTAGGCATGAGTAATAAAATGGCAAAGACAACTCTTGAGCCTTAAGGTCATCATTATTCCATGTTTGCAGCATTTGCCCTCAAGCAGAAGACCTGCCCTCATGGCTTTTACACGGCATGGCTGAAGAGGAAGGATTTTACTACCTGGGGCGTAAGCCGCCCTGTCAACACTGGCCTCCATGTGCACACTTCCTTTGGAGAAAAAACCCATCTCTTTGTCTGTCGAGCCAACTTGACGCAACTAGGAAGTAGTAAATACAGAGAACAGTATCTTGATTGATACAGCTACGAGTGTAGAGCAGGGAAAGGTCAGCAGGTCATCAGAGTCAAGGTGAGTGTCTGAGCATTGAAACTTATCACCCGTGAGCACTTTTCACTGGACATACTCCATTATCCAGAATAAGTCAAGACACTCCAATTGTGAAATTCCAGTGATAGTCAGAATATGACGATATTCCAATTGATGCTGCGACAATTAAGCGAGCAGATGTCGACTATTACATCAATAGCCAGATTCTTAAATTGGAATATTTTCTGATTCATTTGTTTTCTCTATTACAGCAAATTGAATATCTTGGGGACATTTGAGGGCGTCATGTTGGGCTGCGGGAAACACTTTTTCCATTCTGTGACTTTTTGTCGAACAAAAAACTCATCAATTGAGAAAATGGTCAACAAATTCAATTCAATTCTTACTTTTATATGAGTCATGAAAACAGCCGAATTCTGTTTGGATTTTCCGAATTGCTTATGATTCCGAGTGTAGCAGGACATGGGATGTGTTGATATCCTTCTCTTTCTTTATTATTCTTAAGCAGAAGGTGAGACACACCAGCGTTTGGACATTTGTAGGCGACTTGCATATCAGCAGGTTTTGCTTGGAGTATGCAGCATGTAAATGGATGCAATAGTGGAGCATTTCAATCATCACGCACACGTTTTAGTAGTAATAGTGACCTTTCTGGATTCAGACTAGAAACTGGAATGTTTTGAGCATGTAAACATAGTAAGTGTCTGTGGAAAGATGTACAGATGTTCGAGTTTTTCGAGTGGAATACTCCAAAATTCTATTCTAGCAGAGCAAATCTGAAATCCGGCAGGACAGCAGACATTGTGACTTCTCCAACGCGGGGGAGCACACTTGGAGCTAATAGCTGTAAACGACGAATCTTATTTAGCCATTTTTTTGTAAGCCGAACCAGTGAGAAAGCGCGAGCAATGCCTGGATCCGGAAACTAACAAAATCAAAGCGGAATGCAGCAATAATAATGTTACTTGTAATTATTTGCTTGGAAAGAAGCTCATCAGCTCCATTGTGCCGCAGTGGTGGCACAGTTCTCGAGCCTTAAGCACGTAAAACCTGTGGTCCGCAGGGTTCGGCAGCAGAGACGTTAGCATCCATGAGTGACTGCAGTACAAACCATGAGAGTAGGCAAGTTTGGAAAGGACTTGGAGACAAAATTGATCTCCTTTTCCACCGTGCGGTTCATCCTCCAACTCCTGGACAGCTTCGCCTCAAGCTTGTAGACAATCTTTCCGTGACACCCCTTGAAGGTTGAAGGCATGCTCCTGTAACGGCAAACTTAATGGTTGGAATTAACACCACCGCTCTCGATTTTTAAGGACATTTAAGCAGCGGCGGGATGTGGACGACGTGCAAAATGTTAAATCGGGGTCAGTCTTACGTGGCTGGTATATTAAAGCTGAATTTATACACGTGGGTTCCTTGGGGAATTACAGTTTCTGCAAGAGAGAAGTTTTGGTTTTACCACTGAAAGGAGGCTGAGCAGCAGGCAGTTACTGGCAGCGAAAGCGCAGTGGGGAGCCGCAGAGCACTTCCACTTGGTAGAATTCACATGCATTTTGCATAAGAATCTCTTCTGCTCCATCTCACCCTCAAAACCCCCTCCAGTTTCATTTTAGACTTGTGCGCCCGGATGATTGCGCGACCACCGCGTTTCCGGTTGAATCGCAGTAAAGCTTAGGTGACTTTTGCATTGTTATTGAACCACACTAACACCCGAAGTGGTTTAAAAATGAGCTAAATCCTCTATCAGCTACGTCGTTGATGCTTCAGCCGCTGATGACTTCCTGCGCAGTCAGTGTTGACGAAGCTCGCACAACGAAAAACAAACAAACAAACAAACAAACAAAAACCTCTTGTTTATATTCACAATACGCTTAGAAAAAGTCGGGATTCACTTGTTTCCAATCGATGGTGCAATATTTGCTGACTAATCCTGCAAAGGGTTAACAATAAAGTACATATAACTCGTTTCGGTTACAACGGAGTAGTTTTGAGGCACCTTAGCGAGACCCGCGGTTCCTACCGTTGGAGCTCTCCGGCAGTAAGAACTGCTTGAGTTTGAAGTATCTCCGGTGCGACGAGTACGTGTGCGTGTGGTCGCCCGTCTTCTTCGTCCAACGAACTTGAGCGTCCCCCTTCGCCTTGACGAAAAAGCTCTCCACGGTCGTCTCCTTGGACAGGACCATGGTGACTCGCCCACTCAGCGTGTCCCCCTCCGAGAACGCGCCGAGCTCGTTCAGCGCGTCGTAAGTCATCGTCAGGCTTTGGATTGCCGGCATTTTTGTTTTGTTTGTTTGTTTGTTTCTCGGCTGAAAACGACAATGTTCGCTGCACTTGTTTTCCCCGGACGCTAGTTTGCTGGGAGGGTACTCATGGCGGATGGGCCGTGGGACGGAGCCACGCCTCGCCGACGTCTGCCCGGTGGAGTCGACCGCCATCAAACGTAGGGAGCGCTTCCCACCCCGCCACGCCCACCCGGCGGTCACTCAAAAATGAGCCAACGGTGCCCCCTAGAGGCCAAACACGGGGAGACCGTGAAAGAGTTGTTTCAGATTGAAACAACTCTAAGGCGTTTGAATCGTAACGAACAACAAGGTACATATTTATTGTTCATTTTTTTCCTAATGATTAGTAATTGATTTCGAGCACGTAAAAGAAACAGACGAAATCAAGTGAAAATCACTATCAAACAGCACTAAAAGTACACACTGCAAACCAAAAGAAAACAGAAAACTAAACAAAAAGTAATAGCAATCATATACGGAAAGTGTAAATGTTATTCTTAAAAAAAGTAACAGCCGAAATGGACTGGGAAGAAGTGTAAAACTTATTTACTCCTACCTCTTTCACCCATATTAATCACACATGTCAATGCGCTTCCCTGTTTATCATGTGCAAAATTTAAATTCGAAATTGCTTACATACATACATACATACATACATACCTCCATAGATATATGTCTACACATTTATACACACATAGATATAAGGAATAACTAAATTTTGTTAATTTTCAGTTCCACTAGAGGTCCTCTAGATTTTTAAGTCTTCATATGCTCTCATTAGGCACTTTGCATGTTATCCTTCCATTACTTTTAAGGTTCTGACGTAGATGTCTACAATGTCCCTTTTAAAAACAGAGCAGGGTTTTGTTTTCCTACATTTGGATGTGTGAATTAATTTTGTTGTTGTTGCAAAAAGTACCATGTTGTTCATTGTCAGTTACTCTTAATGCCCTTCAAGTTCGATGTGATAAGAAAATGGGAGAGAAAGTATTTGGGAATGCACCCAGTCGTCTGAACCACCGACTTCCTCTATTCTTCAGAATAAAACATCAGGAGATTTAGACATTTCATTTTAAGGCCGACACTCAACACGCATAAACTGAAATTAAATCATACTATGTGCAGCATATAAAAGACAGCCAGAGCAGTGCTCGTCCGATACTAAATGTGCCAGTCCTAATGCAGTGATAATCCAAGTGCAGGTGTTCAAGTATGTACTTCATAAATTATATACAAGCATGCTGACATGAAAAGAAATGTTGCAAAAGCTACTTAATATCACTTGGCAATCATAGGAATAATATCCTAGGTTCACAGTAAAAAAAAAAAAATACATATACAAAAAGATTTTAAAAGATGGATTGGTTCGGGTATGCTGCCACTTTAGACTTTTTTCTGCAGACTGATATATTTGAGGGGACGTTGTATTCGTATTTTGTGGTCACCGGGATTGAAAAAATTCACTTCCACAAATCTAATTGGCTTTGGTTTTGTCATTTAATTGCTGATATAAAGCAGTATGGCAACAAAATGTGAAGAGCTTAAAAGCTAACAATGATTTTGTTTTATGTGAATACAGAATTTGGCATACATATTCGCAACAATTAGACACACGAGTGATTGAACCTTGCACTCCTCCATTAGTGAGTTTAAAATGACCCATTTTAGAATCAGTGTTTTATGATGCCTGGGTGGGAGGTGTCACTCCAGTTAAGAACCATTACAACTGTGTCTGGTGAACTGGCGCCTGGCTGTACCTGGCCGGGCTGGGGTTCTGCCCTCCCCTGTCCAATTGTGGGCCAGTACATGGTTACTGTTGTTGTTGATGATGTTTTGTCTCTCTATCCCCTTAACTGCACACCACCCAACCAGGGCCCTGCCAGATTATTATTTAACCTGATCATAAAGGAAAGACAGATCATACAACAGAAGAAGTGGAACAGAGTCCTGCTTTGCAGAGCAAATCTGTCTGGCACTGTCAGGCACCCAGACTGCTTTTTCTGCATGGCTAAGTTGCTGGACAGGGCAGGATAAAAACAAAAGAGAAACAAAAAAGAAAAGAGCCATTACAACTCATTCTGTTGGATGTGCTCTGGGCTTTGCTTTCTTCCATAAGAGGACTCGTAAGAGGAATCTTCTGTGCCTGATTGATCCATGTTTAGTTTATTCAGTCGGACATACTTATCAATGACAGACACCTGGACAATAGTCATCATCATCTGGAGCGTCAGATACGGAGTCCAACCCTGTAACTTCCTCTTCATCATCCAGCATCTGCAGATCAGGATCATTTCAAATGTGTTTGAAGCAACAACGACCACTTGAAAGGAAGAAAATGTTTGCTTGCAAGCAAACAAATTGATCAATATGTAGCTATATACAGTAATTAAATGCGCACACAGTCACACACACACTCAATAAAGTTACTTATCTACATTATCTACATTGTTAACTCACTAAAATTGGCAAAAATGCTTGCCACATGATAACACTTATTCTTTCTCACAAGTACACATAGTAATGTTTGCTAGCTTAGTTAGCTAACTAGTGTTTGATACCTATAAATAATCTGAATTTCCTGAAACATGGTATTCTTTCACAAAATAGTTGTGCCAGTATGTTGTTGAAGTATATCAATTCATGACATCAAAAATATTCAGAGGTAAAAATTAGTTGATTAGAATTCAAAGTTCCAATGAGTTTCTGGAGGAAATGCATGAGTAACACAAAAACTACAATATCTTAACATTTATGAAAGATATGTGGCATGGCTTTTAGATGGCATGGTATCAAAAACATGTTTTTGAGGAATACCTGGTATATAGAACAATGACCACCTCTAATAACAAGGTCGCCAGGTCATTCTTGACCCACTTATGCATCTCAGGGTTAATGGACTAATGTTTGTTTTTCTGGGTTTTTTTTAAGCAATAAACAATAGACCAAGTGGTTCTTTGCTCCCGAGTAGGATTGAGCCATAAGCCACTGATCAAATATAGCACCAACTACAACTACTCTACAAAATTTGATGTTGAAATGGATGTTCTGCATGTGTCAGAGGGTCATGTGAATTAGCAGATGTCTGGAGACAAGAAGACCAAGTTCACTGCTGATCACAGCAATGGAGAACTGGAGGAATAAATTGGTAAAGTGGTAGGCGTGTATACATGGAGGTCATTGTGTATTTTTGTAGTTTGTGGGTGTTTCGTGATTTCTGTGAATTGCTGAAACAATACTGCAATTTTCTTCTGTGAAATCAAACACTGTTACTTTTCTTTTTGTGCGAAAAAATAAACCTCATTGCCGATAACCAGCTGTATTATGTTATGAAAATAAAGAGGTTCGTCCAGTGTTCCAGGAAGCTGGTGTCAATTACATGGCCAGATATGCAATCTTGTTTATTTACTGTTTGATCAGATATTTCCTTATTAAAATCACATTTAGCATATTCTAGAATGAACGAATGAAATCCATGTGGAATCAATTATGCAATGATACTGTGTATGTAAAAACGGTAAGGGTCTGGATTCCACCAAGATATCATGTTTTGTAGTTGCTATCTGATGTCAAGGAAAGTTCACACTTTAACATTATATTACTGAGTTATGAGTGCTCTGTCCTTAGGTTCTCTTGCCCAGTGTATGAATTATAATTTCAGCACTTTGGCCTTCCTCATATGCCATTTTATTACTGACTCCTGTCATCATTCTGAAGTTACACAGTTACAAGCCAGGAGAAGAGAGCTCCAAGTAAACCTGTATATTAAGTGTATTTTGTGAGGCAGCTAGTTGGGCTATAAGTATACCCTGCAGGGACGAAAACATTCAGAAATAGGTGTCAAAACACACTGTTAAATTGTGTTCTTCATCCATATTCTCCTTGGTGAATCTACAATAAAGCTTCATGTGTGTGTCATCTGAGTCCTCAGTGTCACCATCATCAAGCAGTGGGCTTGCAGCATTTCATTCACATTTGCTTTACTGCCCCTTAGATCATCTGAGCTGCTGGAGCCTTGGCTGCAGACTGCTTGGCACTTGCGTTGTACTTCACAGAAATGACTGGCTGTCAGTCTCTGTTACTGTTTCTGCTGTCATACAGGATACTTGGGACTGCTAAACAGTTCTGTCCTTTATCTCTTTTGACATCTGCAGGAAAACCTTCAGGGACTCCAGATGAATCAGCTGTTGTAAACCCGGGATCAAGTCAAAGTTGATGATTCCTAAAGTGTTCTGGGTCTTGAGAGAGTCCAGAGATATGTGGTCCACATAACATATGGTGCACCGACATGATCATCCATGTGAGACAATTCCACAACCAGGAGATATTAGCCTGACTGCAGGCAGGCCATCCACCACAACTGCAATCAAAAAGCTGAGCAAAAAAATACAACGCTGATTTTTTGCTGAAATGACGTTAAGTTGTAAAATGTTGTTTTACAATACTTTTCGGAATGAGTGCTCGGCTGAATACGGTTCTTGTCATAGAAAATCCCAAAGCACCATTTTTCAAGGTAGCGGTCTTGATATTTTGTGTAATTTACTGTGGGTCTCTGTTATATTATTCTGTGGTTCTGCTTGTAAACACTTACTTTACATTAACAGATGCTTTAAATAACACTTGATATACCTAATGTCCAAACTAAGTCACAATTCAGTTGCTATTAAATGTATGAAGTGACAAAATATCTGTTCTCTTTTATCAAAACGCAAACTTAAATGATTAAATGTTTATCAAGACTTCAATGGATGGCGCCGTTGTGGATGTTTAAAATGTAATTAACTTAATGAATATTGAAATATGAGATATGCAGTTTTGTGAATTTTCTAGACCTCAAAATCTGCCTTATAGGTAAATCAACAACAGCTTAGAAAAAAAATACAAACACCTGTTGCCATTTTGTATTGTGGGCGTGTCCAAAGGGATGTTGAAAACACCCTCCATTTCACTAAAGTACAGATGGCATGTTTTAGCCCAAACAAACCTGGGTAGGTTTCAGGGATTTTTTTTTTTTTTTTTTTTTTGTATTTTGCGCTCAAGTAACGCTGCGCATGCGCGGCCGTTTCCGGCGAACAATCCTATGGTACCATGGCAGCCGCAGCTTCTCGCCAGAATTGAGGCGACCGCGGAAACTTATTGCGCGTTTCCTCAGTAAGGAATCGGCTTGTCGGCCATAGTGGCACTTCATGCTGTCGAGTTAATCGCATTCTGCGTGGCTCCGGAGCGTTTCTCCCCTGACAGTCATTCGAAGTAAGTATCATTGATGACGTTTAATTTCCTTCGCGCCAACATTTGAGTCGCTTACTAGCTAACGTTCCCCTCCAAGGTGATTTGTTTGCTAGTTAGCTAAACTTGCTACTTAGCTAAACTTGACGTAGTATTACCTTCACGAGTTTCTGATTCGAAAAAGTTTGCTGACATGAACAAAGCTGACAAGATATCACGAAAATGCGTCTTTGTGGACAGTTTGTTTGTCTGACCTTTTCACACAAGACCAATTTTCCACGGGAGACCCTACGAGGGGCTGCTGCCCCCGACAACATAGCGCCTAGCGCCACCCCTCCGCCGCGATAAGGTGATGGTCCACGGTGGAGGCCCAACTGCCGTGTTCGTACAAAAATAAAAATAAATTAAAATATGACCTTCGTTTTTAGTTATTCCAGCACGCCTTGTCTCAATAATGGGAGTTTCCATGTACACATTTGTAAAATATGGCCTCGTTTTTATTTGGTTGGGTCAGGGCCCATGTATTCTCCAGGCTGGCTAACTGAAGGGCCTGTGACACCAAATGGTCTTTAATTCATTTTATTAGCTCACCTGTTTTCATCTGCTATTTCTTAGTGCCTGACATGAAAAGGGGGCCATTATACAGGAAGTAGTGAATCAGTGAACAAAGGGACGACACAGCTGCTTAAAAGGTGTTTTTCACAACTTATAATAGTGGGAATCATGGTAGGAAAACTCAGATGTGTTACCAACTAAACATTACCAATGGCTTCATTCCATTCTCGTGCCTAGTAACCCCTGTGCAACTATTGAGCCAGTCACAACACAGCGCTGAGCCCAAAGCGCCTGAGTGAAATTCAGCGTAATAAGTTTTATGATTTACACCTGTGCTTTTTTCCGTGACATTCCATGAAAAAGCCGGTGTATTAAAGACCATTTTCAAGGACAGTGGGAAGAAAATGCGCAAGTCTATACAAATCAACTGCTGTTAACTGGTCAATGCCATTCCATTCAGCAACACAGAACACCACATTGAGTGTACAGTTGTGTTCAAAATAATAGCTGTCTAACATGACTGACCAGATTGATCACTGCTTTGGGTAGAAATATTAGTACATGGCAAACAATTTACTAGTAGGTGTAGAGTCATAGAAAACCAAGAGACCCAACATTAATGATATGCTTGCTCCTGAATTTGTGTAATTTAACAAAGAGAGGGGCGAAATTATAGCATTGTGGAGTTCAATAAGTGAGGTCATTCATTCTGTGAAACAGGTGTCAATCAAGTGGCCCTTATTTAAGGATGATGCCAGCACATGTGCATGCATTTCTCTTAAAAAAAAAAAAAAAAAAAAAGTAGAAAATGGGTTGTTCCAGTCATTGTTCGGAAGAACAGCTTGCTTTGATTAAAACGTAAATTGTTGGGGTAAAAAGAGGTGCAGAAAATGATTGGCTGCTTGGCTAAAATGATCTCCAATGCTTTAAAATGGAAAGCAAAAGCAGAGAGAGACGTGGAAGAAAATGAAAGACTGGGTCGAAGAATAGCCAGCATGGCCACGACTCGGCCAATGGTCAGCTCCAGGGAGATCAGAAACGGTCTAAAGTAACCTGTGAGTACTGTCACAAGAAGATTCCTGTGTGAAGCTAATCTATCGGAAATAAACCCTCGCTAAGTCCCACTGTGGAAAAAAAGATGTGCTGAAGAGGATACAGTTTGCCAAAGAACACATTGACTAAGGCTATAGAGAAATGGAGAAACATTTTGGGAACTGGTCTAAGTGCCGCAGACAGTATGTCAGACGACCCCCGAATACTGAATTCAAGCCACAGTACACTGAAGCCAGTGAAGCATGGTGGTTCAAGCATCATGAAATGCAGAGACGTTTATCTTTCTATAGTGTCTGACCTATCGCATACAAGCGATCATGGATCAGTTTGCATATATCAAAATACTTGAGGTCATGTAGCCTTATGCTGAAGAGGAAATGCCCTTGAAATGTTTCAACAATACAACGACCCCAAACACACCAGTAAGCGAGCAGCATCTTGGTTCCAGACCAACAAAATTAAAGTTATGGAGTGGCCCGCCCAGTGCCCGGACCTCAATCCGATGGTAAACGTGCAGACACCGCTTCCTTTTTTTGAACAGCCCAATACTCATTTGTCTTCATTTTCTGTAAAGTAATTAAAACATTGATACATTTTTTTTATGATTTGATTCAAAATATAATGTGCAGTGTTTATAAGAATATAAAGATTTTCAGCTTTACTCAGGTTTTTAAACACACTGCTATTATTTTGAACACAACTTTATGTGCTTGCCTTTCTTCTGTCGTTTCAAAGTGTCCCACAGATTAGAAAATACTTGGCTGACCTCAGTCCGTTGTGCTGTCAACAGATGGTGCTATGGAGACAGTGAGCCCGCCATTGTGTACAGTGTAATGGGGAGGTGACTGGAGTCAGGGCAACAAGGCACCTACATGAGTTTTACAAAACAAAGGGGCCAATAACAGACACAAGTGTTGGGAGAAAAGAGAGTGCAGTGTAAGAAGACAGAAAAGTTCCTGTCTTTTCCCACATTGGCACAGGTTAGTTGCTCATAGTTGCGCTAAGCTTGTTTTTGGCTTTTTATTGACCTTATCCTTTATTTGACAGTGAGGCAGGAAACGAGTAGAGAGGACACAGCACGTCATGCAACAAATGGAGGCTGACAGAGGCTGTAGTTATGGGGTGAGGTCACATACCCCGTCACTACTGCCTCTGTCAGCCTCCACAGCTCGACAAGGCTACTGGAGCACCCCAGTTTTAGATGTGTTATCTTCGATTGTGTTTATGTTTGGCATGGACGGTTAATACTAACACTCTTAAGTTCAAAATTTGACAAATACATGATGGTAATTTTTGATTCTGGCTGGATGAGCAACCAGAAATACATTTTCACCAGGAAAGATGTGATGCCAATAAGATGTTAAGGTTAAAGTGTGACTTTCTGGTTAAAAGTGCAACTTGAGACATAAAGCTGTTTACACCTAACTGGTTTCAAGCCCGGGGTCCATTTTTTTGTCAATTGAAATTTAGGTGTGTTTTCCTGAATAATGTCCATTAGGTGCTGTCACCAGCTTTGGTTTATTTAATTGTCATGCAGTCTTGTATTCGTGCTGGGAAGAGGGTCCATTTGAAAGTACGGTATATGTTTAGAACTCTGAAGTTGGCAATAATCAGGAACGAACAGGTTCCTCTTCAGGTTACTTATATTATTTGTGCGCGTGCACACACACGCAGACACACACACATGCAGACGCTGACAGACATAAATGTATGCGTTTTTGAGATTGTGATGATAGAACTCTCCTCAAAACACTAAACTTGCTAACTCTGCCAGGCAGGGTAGACATTAAAATATTTTTGTTTGTAACAGAATTTTGTCAAGGGATTACTGTCTTACCTGGTCAGCAAAAATAGCAGTTCAAGTAACATTCAAATATTTTTGTCTTGAATAATCTATTAAGAGGCATTGTGTAAATGTATGTATTTTGAAATACTCCAGTAACCCTTTCAGTGATTAGTTGATGTGCATGTGAATTATATGAACAGCTCAGCTGCCAATTCATTGTGAGAAATGAATGAGTCAGTATAGCAAAATTATAAGAGTAATTAAAAGTAAGACAAGTGAGCAAATGAAATCCTGCTTAAGGCCCTCATTAAGCCAAGGACGGCCCTGCATGCTTTGACACTCATCTACATACGACAGATGAAACTGTCAGGCAGTGTGTTGTAACATTTGTACTTCACAGACTGCGTGCGGCCATCTGTAGTATAACAGCTGATGCAGTTTCATTTCAAAGACTTTATTACTGTTGTGCTGCTTGTTGTTTTGTGATGTGTGTTTCAAATTTACAAACGCACAGATACTATTGGACAGCCGACATGAATTGAAAATATTGTTTTGAGCATGCCACGGGGTGCAAGTAAGTACGATTATAAAAGACTTGTTCTTTTGGTATTGAACCATTTATGGCAAAGACTTAAATCGCATCCCTCAGAGGAAGCTCATTAATCTATGCTGTGTATGCGCTCCTGGTTGGATAGGTTGTGTCCCTGCAACGGGAGAAAGGGTGCCTTGGTCAAGTCCAGTCTTTATTAAGATTAATGAACAGCTTGACATTTTTAGTCCTCTGTCTGAATCGATAATTTTAATACTCATGAGGGCCAATGGGGATCCAAGCTTGTGGAACGCACATTGTGGTCACAGAGTGAATGTTAAATGTCCAAGTGGTGATCAATGCAAAGAAATTAGCTATTGATCTCTTATAGTTTTGTAATGGGTTATCTATTGGTTTGCTCTTTCGGAAAATTCCAATATCAGCCGGATGGAATTGTGTTGGTAATATGGCTGTGGTGTGTGTTGTGTGTGTTGTGTGTGTGTGTGTATGTTTGTGTATGGGTGTGTCTGCATGCATGCGTTTTCCCATGTGTGCACGGTCACATTCTAATTAGCCCAGAGGGCAGATTTTAAATAAAGATGTTGAGAAGAATATTGGTGACTTGCATAAGATCCATGATTCATTATAAATAAGCCAGAGAACCCCAGACTAGTTTAATCTAAGCTTAATGCTAATGTAAGTAAACTAACATCTCCAGCAATTTACACCATACTGTAGTAGGGACCAGACCTTTATTACACAAACAGTGGCATATCACATATCATCAAAGCACTCAAATGAACTTGAATATCCATATGACATGTTGCTTATTGTGTATCAACTTGGAGAAAATCATTTTCACACCAACTGTCTATATTTTTAGGACATTCAGAGCACACAAGAAATGGATCTACTTTGCTGGGGCAGCGGAGAGCTGGGTCAGAATGGACACGGCAGACCAGGGCACATCAGTCCAGAGGACGCCCATCTGAGAGAGTTTACAGAGACCAGGTTGGGCAGAGTGAAGCTGATGGCATGTGGATCCAGTCACTCCATTGTGGTCACAGGTACAGTTCCCAATCAGCTTATGTAGAGTTTGTTGTATTATAACAGAATTTTGAAGTCTAAATGGCTTTCAATTTTTCGAAAGCAGTTTTGGTATTGGATCATAATTTGGCCATAAGGCTTGAGGTTTTTGTGTTTAAGTTGTGGTCAGGTGTAAAAGGCCGCTCACACCACAACTAGAACTATAAATAACGTGTTTTAAAGTTTGTTTTTAACTCAGTTGGTTGGTTCATATTATATCAACAGCAACAGTGCCGGATGATGTAATTGAGATCACTTTCAGAGTGATTTTGAGAGCGGTCAAAATTCATCTGAATTTGTGTCAGGTTGAATTATTCCAATCTTTATATTATGTAATTTTAGATTTTTGCTTGCATGTAAAAAACATAATTTTACCTTATCCATAAGGCCAAACGATATTTGGTGTTGATGGGGCTTCTTAAATTTGTTTGGTCATTATCAATGTTCTCCGAGGAACAGATTCCATCAAATTGACCTTCAATGATGTATCTTCAAAAGAGGGCATCCTTAAAAACAAAGTTTATGATTTTCCTAACTCGACTTTTATTTGAGGAATTTTGCGAACTCATAACCTGCTTTTCTTTTTCTGTCCGTGCAACTATTCATTTGGAGCGCAGACACAGTTGGAACACACAGCGTGTGCTTGTACTATTTAGAGGACATTTCTGTTCATCAGTGTGGAATGCAGACATTGTGATCTTTTATAGTTGCTGTGATAGTTCTTGGTTTGGAGTTAAATGCATGTATTCAGTAATTTGTTCAGTATGGAGGAAAGATTCATCCACTTGTGCACAATCACATTGATGATGTTTTTATTCAGCATATTTGTTGACTCTTGATTAACCTGCTTGGGAATCCCAAGACACACATTTGGTAAATGTATTGTTATGACTGGTAGGTCTTGCAGTATTTGTAAGTTAGTGGGACAAGCTACAATAATCAGTTTGATAGGTACTGTTAATGTTCTGTTGTTGATTTCCTGAAAGCCACATCTGTCCAGCGGAGCTTCAGAATGTTTACAGAATAACTAGTGTGGAAAGACATTTGATCAAAGGATGTGTAAGCAACCAAGCGCATAGAGTCCATTAGCAACCACATCTATATTGTCTGACATTTGGTGGACACATTGTTGTTTATGGAGTGCCTAGAGGGCCCAGGGGCTATTTTAGGGGATTGTGAAGGACTTAAACACACATAAAGCCATAATTGTAATCGTAGGTTTCTCATACAACACGAAGTGTCCTGTTGCCTACTCATGAAGTGATACTGCCCTGCTTATTTGCCAATTTGATAGAAACCCAGAAGACAGGAGCAGAGGAGGCTCCTTTTGTACGTTCGCTGGCAGTACCCATAAATCAGTAGCCTAGATAAGTCTTATAGATCACCCCAACGCAGGGATCCTATACCTCTACCATCATTACAGGAAAAAGGTGACACTTTTGATTGATTAAAATGGCACCGACTTGCTTAGGCTAAATCATGTTAAGTGATGTGACATTGCAGTTTCACGTATCATATTTCTGTCAAGACAATGACGGTAGAAGGCATTGTCAAGGCATGATATCTGACAACAGCAGACTTCTTGGGGGACCAGAGGAGATTTATGAGAAGGTTTTAGTGGTCTGAGAGAGATGTGAG
>CAAKHG010012996.1:13348-43521 GCA_901007715.1 Dactylopterus volitans | reverse complement strand
TGAAATGTGCTTATGAAATGTTGGGACATATACAATACTAACAATATTTTTGCAAACTTTAAGACATAGTTACTTTTTTGTTCTGTAATTGGTGTGTGTGTATGTGTGTGTGTGTGTGTGTGTGTGTGTGTGAGGGTGTGTGTGTGTGTGGTGTGTGTGTGTGTGTGTGTGTGTGTTTCTGTGGGTGTGTGCCTGTGGGTGTGTGTGTGTATAATATGTGTGTGTGTGCCTGTCTGTGTGTGTATAATATGTGTGTGTGTGTGTGTGTGTGTGTGTGTGTGTGTGTGTGGACTCACCGGGGCTGTACGGTCATACAGGCTGAAACATGAACACAAAGTAGATTTACATTGGCGGGCTAAAAAAAACCCCAGCAGTCTTATAGTCAGGCCTGTGACACTTATGTGTGTGTGTGTGTGTGTGTGTTTATGAGGAGTTTATTTTACAGGGGTGTGTTTGTGTTTGTACTGCTGGTCTGGGAGCCCATGTATCGTGTGTGTGTGTGTCTGTGTGTGTGCGCATGCCTCAGATTGGGTGCTGCACCAGAATGCACCCTTTTTTTTTTTTTGGTCACTTGGAAAAAAAAGAGACTGCTCGGCCTGTGCTCTTCAAAGTTTTTATACAGTAAAAGCAGGTATTTGCAGCGTGGTCATATTTCCCCATAATGGCCTCTTGTGTTGATGTGGGTCTCGGGAGGAAAGATCCTCCACACACAGCTTGGGAAAATGACAGTAATCATGATCATCGGGGTAATGCTACTCCGCCGTCGCGTCGCCACCACATACAGGCACAATAACATAATAAGATCAATGGCAAATAAGTGACCACTTAGGTTCATAAGATTTCGAATGGGCCGTCCACCCTTCTCGGCGTTGGTAGTTTAATTTCCGGCGCCTCCTTGCCTGTGTGCCCAAGTGCTCCTGTGCCAGACATTCAACCTTAAGTCACCACGTGGATGTGAGTGAGGGCAAGAGGCATTACTGGAAAATGCGTCGGATATAAGTGCTATAAAAATGCATTCCCGTCTGAATCACAATATGCAGATGACTCTCACTTTGTTGCGCGCAGGAATGCTGCAGCGCACTTTAACCAAACCTGCTGGAGTTGTTGAGTGCGAAAGCTGCAACATTGCCTGTTAATCTGTCTGTTAAACTGCCTAACAGCTTCACTGAAAGTACCGGAGTTTTAGCAGTTACTTAACAGAGACTATTATGGTAAAGTAGGATGTAGTAGATGGTATTATGTTACTAAAAGCTGTAGAACTCAGTCAACAAAACAAGCCGTTAACAGTCATAAAGCCAAATGAATGAATACACGTCATTCACCTGACTCCTAACCTTAATCCCCAAATGCTTTTATGAGTCTGTGAATGAATTTTGCTGTCAGAAAACATCCTAAAATACCAAAATATTTCTTGATTGATTACGCACGAGTACTTGTTGTACTCACAAAATACAGGAAAATCTCACAGACATGTTAATCAAATTAGTGCTTCACACACATCTACTGCGCTGACGATGCATTTTCACCAATGACAGTAGTTACTGTGGCGAACCGTGGGTCCGTATCTATTACTCCTTTTTAATTAACAGCAGGATGTGTCCGGAAGCATTTATGGGATGAAGAAAAGAGTAGCTGCCAGGCGTGCTGCTACACGATTTAAGTGCTACAGAAATCATTAATGCTCCAGAAATAATTATTGAACTGCAATGACTATATAAAGGAATTGCATTTCTTTGTGCCGTAATATTCAGGGAATTACAGTTTCCTTTACAGTCTAACTGAACTGGAATTGAGTTTGTTTGTTTGTTTGTTTTAACCGAGGGTTTATTCATTAACAGGTTGTGTCAGGAAGACATTTTGCTCTCAAAGGAGAACTCTGAAGCTGAAAACAAACATGTAGGAAGAGGATGCTTCATCCTATTGAGAGGTTTATTAACGATGAAGGAAAGTTACATTTTGCAACAAGGACAAGTCGGGACCAGTCAATGCAAGCTCCGGAAAACCCTGGACCATTCACAGGAACGCCCTCATCGTGAACGCTCACGAGTTGAGTCGTCAGCTCTGATAGGTGCAGTCTTTTTCACGTCTTCGAAATGTGGCATTTTCGGATGGATTTAAGGGCTTTGATAGGGCTCCAATAGTCAGGCCCAGCCAAACCCACGTCCAAAAAAAATCAGCTTGAATCTGAGGCAATCTTGAGGCTGAGGCCTGTATGTATGTATGTATGTACATATTATTAATAAAATATCAAATATGACCAAAAACTGAATTTATCACAAGTCTCAAGCCTGTAGGGTTTTGGACAGAGAATCAAAGCCAATAGAGTTTGCAAATGTACATTTGTACATTTATTGTTCCAGTTGTGGAATTGCTGAACAAGTTAAAAAACTTTTTTTTTTGTCTCTGACTATTATAGCCAGCATTAATTTCAGCCTGTGCACACACCAAAGGGCTCTCGCTCTTTAGCTCGAGTTGGCCTCCGCTCAGTTTGGCCAACACACAACAACAAGAACAACGGTATGCGTGTGCCTCTCCGCAGGCTTGCGTGATAAACTTTTGCCAAGAGAAACGATTTCACACACAATAAAGGCGTTTACAATTCTCCAGTTCATTGAGCCGACGCTTTTATCCAGAGCGACTTACATGCGAGAGCTCAACAATACAAGCGAGGATCTCGTCAGGGGAGAACAATGCGAGTTAGTGTCCTGAAGCAGGTTCAAGCCTGAATAAGATGCCGGTGCCTAAAAGGTAGTGCAGGAAAGAATGATAGGGAGTAGGGGATAGAATTTAGTTTAGAACCCTTGAAAGTTTTAAAGTACCCTCTTGATTTCTGCGCTGAACTGGGATCATACAGAGATCCCACTGCTTTCCTGTTTGTCCTCTGTCCTCCTTGTTACTTTGAAGAATGAGGAACCAGACTTGGCTTCAAAACATCATCTTTTGGAACGTTATCCATGTGGACTATAAACTACACTTGTTGACACGGGCCAATAATCACCTGCTTTCTGTCTTGCAGCACTGTCACTACCCACAGTCTGATTTCGTTCTGCACGCTGTGTGAGTAGTTTTCCACATAATGTCAGGACTCAGTAAATTTGGCCTCGCTGAGGAGTCGGAAGCGTTGCAGCTCGTCGCCTGCAGCTCTCCATCGAGCAGCTCATCATGGCTGCTAATTCCTGTCATATTACTCCCTGCAATATTGCAATTAGATGAGGTCATGCAGGAGAGGGTGATAACATTTACTTTGATAAACTAACATGAATATTAGACCTTGTTGCCGGCTGTGACATCATTAGCATTGACTCCCCGGGAGAGGAGATGCTAATGGAGATGGCGTTTGTTTGTTTGTTTGTTTGTTTGTTTGTTTGTTTGTTTGTTTGTTTGTTTGTTTGTTTGTTTGTTTTAGAATAGCAACCGAGGGACGAGCAGTTGCAAAGAATGATGATTGGTCAAATCAGAAGTTGGACTTGTGAAAGAAAGGGATTTTGAAGGAGGCAGAAATGAAGTCCTGCTCACCACTTGTGTCAGCAAGGACCGCCATTGTTCACCGAAGCTACTTGTTGCTTTAAATGAGATTACAGAAACAGAGTACCGCGAGTGATGCATAAGAATAGTTGCTGCAGCAGGTACACATTTGTGGCAGGAATGCAGGGCATAAAAGGCAACTTTACGGGGTGAGCCTAATGGACAGTCTATTAAAAATGGCATTTCCTGCAGAAAATGGATGCAAACGCTGAGATGCTACAAAAAAAGCTCAAATGAAGCATACGTGTCTCTAGTGATATCGCTGATTATTTCCGAGTACAAATTCAGAATAAGTTGGCATGGGTGCATGTCTCTTCATTTATTTTGATGGCACACTTCTTTGAGGAAAAGCTCAAGAAGAAAGAGGACGCTCTTAGCAATTAGCAAAAAAAAAGTTATGTTTATTTGGACAGGGAAGATACCGTAGATGGTTTTTATTGAAACTTACACAGGAAGTTTGTACACAGAGTAACGGCAGATAATGCACACATCGCCATGGTGCCATGCACAGATGCATAACCGCGTGACATTTGTCTATGATTGTTATCATGAGGGGAGAAAGGGGCAAATGGCAAACAGGGTCTTAAGGCCTCCACCAAGGCCAATCAAAAGTGACTTTTCAGAGAGGTAATGTCTAAATGCAGTCGCATTGAATGGCAAAAATATATTTCTCCATAAATAGCATCAATATGGAAGGGACTTGCACCTGAAGGAGAGAGAATAATCAGTTTGCAGTTTGTGAAGACACCTGCCAGGCAATCAGAACAGTCAGAACATGGCTGAAGTTTTCAGAGCTGATCATTTTACTGAAAGACACAAACAAACACACACACGCACACACACACACACACACACACACACACACACACACACACACACACCTGTAATTAGTTTTCCATACCTTTTGGAAACTAACACTTAAATTTTCCTATTAGACAGCTAAATCTGACTCACTCAGTATGTGGTGAGCTGACATTTGAAACCTCAGATGTGCGTGTGTGTGTGTGTGTGTGTGTGTGTGTCTCTCGAACACTCCTCCCTTGTGGACCCCGAACAGAGCACACATTCACACCGGAGTTCATAACATCCCGAAGCCAAGGTTGAATACCCTTCCCCCATCTTAACCCCTTCCTCACCTGTTTCCTCTTTCCTCTCGTTCCTGTCCTCTTTTCCATCCCTTCCTCCTCACCAAAATAATCCTCCCTGCGCAGCATCATCTGCATCCTCAGTTCACCCCCAACACTGCTGTTTTGCAGTTGAAATATCCCCAACTAAGTGATTTATGGAAATGATGACATGACTTTCTATCCGTGGTAAGTATAATCTATGGAAGCTGCTTTGGAACAAAAAGTTCCAAAATAGTTTGACTCTTTTTTTTTTTTTTTTTCTTCAACCAAACACAGGAAGGGATGGGGTCTACACCAAGAAACCACTGGGTTTAAAGAATGAATCTTTGTAGTGGAAAGGTCCATTTTTTAAAAAACCAGATGGAAAAAAGCTGATCTTTTTGACAATGAGTCTTTCTGCATGACTCCTGCCCAAAACATCATGCTCGCCCCCCGCCACCTCCCCAAAGTCTGGTTCAAATGTAAAAGTTAAGGAATATTTTAAGCCTGATCTTGGTGAGTCAGCCCAGGATGATGTTTTAAAACATTGCCTAACTGCCTAGATGCAGCCTTTTCTTTGCATTAGTTGCTCTATCTTCTTTGCTTTCATCCCCAGGGTCAGGACACTATGCCTACGGAGACGATGAGGACTGGTATTCTCGTAGATCTAAAGGTGACAACATGCTCGGTTCCAGACAGCCGACACGCACACGCACTCATCTTATTGAGATGAAAATAAACCCAGCTTTTCTGAACTGTTATGCAAATTGTTGACATCATCTCGCACAGAAAAAGTAGCTCCTCGAGGGTTTTTCAAAGTTCCTGTAAAGAAGTATAATTCCACTCCGGTTCCTTCTGCCAGTTTGGTAAAATGACACACAGTTACGTCAAAGTGGCTTCCAGCCTTCTAATCCAGGTCAGTTAGATGCGGAATATTATCCTGAGGCCAAACCAAACTCCCCTTGTGTAAAAGCTCAAATGAACTATTATTTTCTCTACTCTGTGGTTGTGGAGACTTTGCCAAGAAGCACGCATGCACATACGCACACACACAGAGAGGGAGTGAGGAAGGTTTCATTTTTATTCCAATTGGAAATTAGCCTAAGCTCTGTGTGCGTGTGTGTGTGTGTGTTTGCCCTGAGCCAGCAGGAAATAAACTGCAGAGTTTTAGTTCTATGATCTGGAATAGAAAAAACTTGCGGCCCCTCAAACTTGGCATCAGAGAAGGAATTTTTACGCAAGTGTTGTAGAGATGAGCCGAGTTAGCCAACATGGGAGGAAGGAAAGCTGAAATGAAGTTGATAGAGAGGTATATGGAGTCTGGGATCTTTCATGGGAAAAAATGAATAATAAATTGAATATGTAATCTAATTATGTTGTAGCAATTTATAGTGTTATGTATTTTTCCCGTCCGTCCCCGTGCACAGGGCAGCAATGAGTTTTTAGTTTAGATTTGAAGATCTCAATGGAGCGGGCTTGTCTGATATCTGGAGGGAGGTTATTCCAGAGGAAGGTAAAGGACCTGCAACTGGCAGATTTCTGCAGGGACAAACGAGTCCACTGCTTTCAGAGCGTAATGAACGAAACGGAATATAGGGTTTAATGAGGTAAGAGAGGTACCTAAGAGCAAGCCCGTGAAGTTATTTGTAATTCAGCAGAAGCACCTGGAAGTCCAATCGAACAAGAATCGGAAGCCAGTGAAGTGAAGCCAAGATTGGAACCAGAAAATCGTAACACAGCCCTCCAGTCAGAAGAGACTAGCACAGTAGCACTCTGAACCATCTGAAGAGTCTTCATACAAGGAAGAGACTCGCATGCTATTGCTCTCTCTCTCACTCTCTCTCTGACTCACACACACACACACATTTAAAAACAGAAGTGCTTTCAATGCATCATTATCTGTTTTGTCCTCATGAGACAAAAGGAGGATTATGGGAAGTCGCAGATAAGGTATTGCAAACTCCACCATATCTGTCTGTGCTCAGATGATGGTTGGATTCTTATGTTTTAGCACAGTGTTAAGTCTTTCTCGGTCTTTCTAGGACTTTGTAGTCAGTAGGTAAGTCCCAGTTATCAAAAACTGGCCCCTTCTCTCCACTTCAAAGGAGGAACCGTGACATCACGAAGAAAGTGCATCACAGTTCTCTGTCCTCCATTTTTAGGGACCCCGTGGTGTGCGCCTATCAAGGTGAAACATGGCGACGTGAGCTGCCGCACCCCAAGAGGAGAGCACCACAAGACCGTCATGGGAACGCGCTGCAAAATCCGCTGCAAGCAGGGATACGAGACCCAGAGCACGGAGGTGGTTTGCATGGCCAGCAAACATTGGTCGTCTAACTACGCCTGCCGGGGTGAGAACTGACACACACGTGAAAATGAAGACCAGGGTGTTTGGCGTGCATGGGTGGAGACAATCTGGTGTTCTGGGTGCACATATTTTGAAATGCTTTTAAATAAAAGGATAAAAAAAAAAACCAAAACACAAAAGCAACACACTGAGCTCTCCCTGACAGAGATCCGATGTCAAAAGATGAACATGCCCGCCAACGGTGGCTACAAGTGTTCGGACGGATCCTACTTCAACTCTCGCTGTGAGTTCTTCTGCTCCCCCGGATTCAGTCTGAAGGGCCCGAAGACAGCAACCTGCCAGCACAACAAAATGTGGAGCGCGGGAGCCCCCACCTGCGTCGGTAAGATTATGTGTTTTGTGCAGCGTGCGGGGTGCCATTGAAGATCTGTTTGTAGCATTATGAGAGACTATTCCTCACAACACAAGATTATGTGATAAATGTTTTGGGGGGGGGGGGACTGGTCATATTCACCATGTGGTTTTGTATCCTAGAAAAATAACTATTTTTCACTTCCTCTGAGTACATATGAGTGAGGAGATGAGTTGTTTTCTCTCATGAAAAGCGTTAAGGCCTTCACTCAGTTGATCCTATACAACTGAATAGTCTCACAACCTTGGGTAACGATGGATACACACTTGCAGTGCGCCGCAGCCATTTCACCCTCAACGATGACGAAATGACGCATCGTCGTGGTTGTCCAATAACTGACTTCAACGCTCCTCCCTCATCCCTACAAGAAATGCAATTTTCCGATCCTAGCTTAGCAACCAGGCAAGGCACAGCAGCCCTGTCAGCTTCAGTCTGCGGTTGCCAGATTTTATCAACCAGCTGGTGTGAGAGTCTGTGAAGGCTACAGGTATTCAGCGAACTCAAAGCAAAGAAAGCTACATGCAAACAGTTGCTGGCAAGAAACAGAGCGTCAGTAATGATGGCCAGCATTACCTTTCACCATCAGCATTACTTTTCATCAAGCGGCAGCATTGTTTCTTTTCATTTTGCATGACGTTCGCCTGGGAAACGCGACTGTTTGAGACAAAGCTTGTAATCAGATATTTTTCATGCTCTAATTTTCAAGATTTCACCCAGAGTGTGTAAATGCCTACAACGTTCAGGCGGCCTGAAATAGAAAATGCCCTTTCAACCTTTAGGGTCACACCCCCGGTCATATTTTGCACCGATTTCAAAATGGGTGCAATGAAAGAGAAATTCCATCTCTGTGTTGTTTCATCACAATCCAAGCATGTTCTCCTCTCTGAAATGTGACGTCTCAAACCAGCCAAGTGCAACAAATAACGTCATGACAATAAATCTTCAACCTCCAGTGTCTCGGGACTATGGTTGGTTTGGTACATCAGTGTGTCCTCAGGTGTTTGCCACTTCATTCTTGCTCACTTCCCTGCAAAACACAGCCGCGACAGGAACTGCTGGCTTGAATTTATTCACTTTGAGGAAAGTGGCGACGTGACACCTCCAGATCTTGTTCAAATCGTTTTACAGTGGACTGGTCCAGCAACTACATGGGGCATATACGATGGGCTGTGTCTTTGCTGTCATGTACGCAGTCAGGTCCAATCAAATTCCTCATTATGTCGCGCCTGCATGTCCCGTTTAACTTGTAGGTATGTCACCTCAGGAAAGCTTCATGATTTGTAAATGCCATTTCATATGGACTAAAAAGAAATTGATGCTTTTTTTTTCTCATTGCCACTCTTTTAGATATTGATCCTCCAAAAATCAAGTGTCCTAACGTGAAGGATAAGTGGGCAGAACCAGGCAAACTGACAGCAAGGGTGACATGGGACACACCAGAGGGTGTGGACACTGCTGATGGCATCCTCACAGAGTAAGTCCCATCTCCACAACAGTCCTAGCTTTTTTTTTTTTTTTTTTCACGCACTGCTCTGAGTTGGCTTTAGTCCTATTTGTTATTCTCACTCTGAACAGCATGACCACAGTGACAGATTCAAACTGAGCCTGTGTTTTGCAGTGTCATCCTGAAGGGGAGACCTTCAAAATCAGACTTTCCAGAGGGGCTTCACAAGTTGTCCTACACTGTTTTTGACCGTGCAGGGAACAAAGGATCCTGCCGCTTCTCTGTCAGAGTGCGAGGTGAGCTTAAACCCCCCCCCCCAAAAAAACAGAATAATCACGTATTATGTGTAAATTATGCGTCAACCATGGTTTTTGGTAGCACTTTATTTTAGCGGTATTTCCAAGAAACCTCCAGGGCAACAAGTGCAAACTATTTTGTGTTACTCATAAAGGCTTACTTAGATTCAGATGTTACACCTCTCATTGATTAAACTTGTTGTGTTTTAGTCGACACACAGCAGCTCAGCTAAACACACAATTACTTGTCTCTAGGTTAGAGCAGAGGGCACAGTCCAGCGTAAATCCATCCATTAGCTGTCCCACTTAACCTTTTGTCTCGAGGGTCACTGGGGTACGCGGCTGTTCCCAGCTGACACTGGTCAAGAGAAGGGGGCACCATGGACAGCATTCCGGCCAATCACTGGGCTGAATCACACGCACAACCATTAACACCTTTGCAGAGTCAATAATTACGTTAACCTGCATGTTTTTGCTTTGTGGGAGAAAAAGGGCACTGCGAGAAAACCCATGCATGCAGTCTAAGGGCATTTTTTGGGGGGAAAAATGTAGTTAAAAAAAAAAGGTTGAAAAGGTTAATCTGGAAAGTTGTATATTGTATTTTGCTATTGTATTTTACCAGACTATTTCATTATTTGCAAAAATAATTGCTTTGAAATTTTAAATATAGATATTTCCTGTATTTTAGAAATCATGTGTCAAACACACATTCAGATGCCATGCATATGAAAAGGGACCTCATAACCACAAGTCTGTATCAAAGTTTGAACTGTTTAATCTTGTTGGGGGGGAAGAAGAAGAAATTAAATTCTTGCAACAAATTTCCTTCATTTCCTAGAATGTGTAGATATGCCTAATGCAATCTGCCTCATCTAAGTTTTAATCTCCCTCGGCTGCCTCACATGTGTAATGGCGTGCTCTCTCTCTCTCTTTTATCCCTCTCCCGCTATGTGTGTGTGTGTGTGTGTGTGCGTGCGCGCAGTGCGCCGTTGCAGCCCATTATTCCCCCCCGATAACGGTTACATGAAGTGCGACAGCGACGGAGACAACTACGGCACCACATGCGACTTCACCTGCACCGGCGGCTACGAGCTGCAGGGCAGCGCGGCCAGAGTGTGCCAGTATGGACTCACCTGGTCCGGGACAGACACCACTTGCGCACGTATGTACTTACACAGGTGAACCGCAGCACCAACTTCACTCACTCTGGCTTCACTGGTTCCTGGTGAGCAGCTCAGCGGAGGAGAAAATGACCTCCTCCGCAATCCATCGACCAGGAAAATCAATCCTGGATGCGCCTAATTTGAATGTCTGCAGCTGTGAGACATGAAAAAGTAGCAGACAAGAGAGACTATTGTTGCAACTCTTGAGCAAAAGACTATTAGCAGTTACTGGGCTGTAACTTTTAGCAGGGCTGACCTGAATGCCTCAAAGCGTCGGGGCTCTTAGTGTTGCCATGGTATTATGTTTCCACAGTATTAGGTATTTGAATAATGTGGATTGTTTTGCAGTTTGTCTGCATTACCACAAAGCCCCTGATTAACCCACAAAACAAGCAGCACAATTAAACATCATTAGTTATGCTGACATTTTCAGTCTTGGTAATAGTTTTATGTTCACAGGACTCATCTAACATTACCAACACTGACATGTTGCCATGCAGCAGAGCTCTAAGTCGGCGCTAGCAAGAAAGCAGGAGAGTCAGTGTCACGTCACTTCTTGTCTAAAACTGCCTGGTTTGAATGCAAAATGAGAAATTCCCCAGAGGCTGGAAAATCTTGACTTTTATTCCTCATCACTGATTTAATTTTTATGGGCTCTGGCTGTAACTCTCAGACTGGCCCTCTGATTTATTCATTGTGGTAAATAATTCATTGTTAGTAGGAATAATTCCGCATAACATTCGGGTGTATTGCTGAAGTAACCTTTATTGTTTGCACTGCAATTGTCATAACTTCCTTATCATTAGCAGAGCCGCCAGGGCTAATGTTGAGCATAAATGGGGTTTTTTTTCACAACATTAAGCAGATCTGCAGCACATTTTAATGGGTTCCCTCTTAGCTCGGGCTGCACCCGTCCACCGCGTTTAATGAGCATCGGTCTTTGCATAATCCTGTTTACAGACAGACAAACAAACCATCAAACACGGGTGAAAACGTGATCTCCTTGCTGGAGGTCACCATGCCTTTGCCCTCTGCTGATTTCATTTCCCACTTGAGGTTTTTGTTGTCTTAATTTGTGTTTTTTGTTCGCTGTAAGCGAGTCTGACTGGACGTGAATCCTGACTGAGTGCAGCTGGCTGTTTCATTTGCTCGACTGTCGATTTTAATAGGATTTATCCAACACACCATTTCCACCTTCCGGTGGCGTCCCAGTTGCCTCCAACATTCTAAGTGAATCAAATCATGCAGCATCTCTCTATAAATAAGCGACCTTGTTCCTCATTCACTCATTGGTCTTCACAGCCATGAACATTAATGTGGGAGTGCGCTCGGCCGCTGCGCTGCTGGACCAGTTCTATGAGAAACGGCGGCTCCTCATTATCTCAGCGCCTACGGCTGCCAATCACAATTACCGCTTCCAGATGACAAACTTACAGGTGAGAGAGGGGGACAATGAGAGAGCGACTCATGACTCATGTGGGTGAACAAGAGCAGGGGTGAAGAAGTGGCTGAAGTCATGTAGCTGTCTAAGTGGAACAAAACAGTGAGGCAAATAAATGAGGGGCTGAGGGGTGTCAGCCTGATTAAGAGCAAATGTCAAAGTGATGAAAAAACAACTGCCACTGGCTCTGATGGGGCTCACCCGGAGGTGGATGTTTCCTCGGCCTGTCAGGAACCATTAAGTCAGAGCTGCCCGACGTTTCAAACTGACGGGCTCATAAGGTGAAAGACAAACCAATCGCACCGTTTGAGAACCACCTGTGTGATGGCTCCTGGAATGTGTCAGGCACAGATCCTGTTGAATACCAAAATGCAGTTGGTCCACTCATGAGATCAGGAACTATCCAAAAAAAAAAAAAACAAGCAAAAATTAAGGAAATAAATGTGTGAGCTCTCTCCTTTTTAAAGATTTATATGACGACATTTGAATAGCTTTTGGTGCCAGCTACTGTTTGCAAAACCATTCACTCGTTTTCCAGGATGGAGGTTTATGTCTTCAGATGTTTTACTCTAAAAAACACTCACAAAACATGTTCAATTATAATCATTTGTTCTTGCAATGTCAGAAAAGAGGTCATTTATACTCCGCAATGTAGGAAATCTGCTGCGAAAATCGCAAAATGTTTTAGCCGTTACCTCTCAAGCTCATATGCAAGTGTTGGACTGGAGCTGAGTGGAAATACTTTGCCACTGGACTTAAGTATTATTTTTGAGTTATGGTAGCGGGTTTGATTTATTTTATTATTATTTTTTTTACTTGTATCTTAATCACATTTAAAATGGAGGAACTTTCTACATCACCATATTTTCATTATTTATGACCTGTAATCACCCATCACAAGAGGTGGGGAGGGGGAAAAGAATGACGCAGCATAGACTTGCAATATTTTGCATGGTGATATAATGTATGAATGCACTGATCCCACGTTTCCATCTTGTGACGGCGAGCGCAACATTTGTGGCAGGTTTTAAACAGTATGTCAGTGTTGGTCTGTCTGTCTCCCTGCCAATCAATGCTGCAATAACAATGTTTGAAATAAGATGATCACAGTGACGGCTTAGCAGATAAAACATGTTTTCTTTTGAGGAAATAATTTGTAGTTTAAAAAAAAGGTAACAAGTTGCAGCATACCACAATATATATAATTAGAATTCCCACAGTATCACCAAATCGCAGCGCTATCGCAGCGTGATTTAAGTATTGTGTTAATATTGAACTGAGAGGGGTTTGGTAACTCCCATGCCTTACTGTCGCCAATTTTTGTAAAGTTCAAAATTGCGAGTGTAATGTAAAAATATGACCAAAGTTCTGAAATGGGGAAACAATAATCCAACACATGACCTTTACCCTGTTAATTCAATGTCAATCCTGATCTCCAGTGGCGCCCTCAAATATTTTAGGGGTCCAACTTGATGATTTTGACCCAGAACTTCATACTTCATCCCGAAAAAGCATCTGTACTGCCACTAATTCACCTCTGACATATGCCAGTTTTGGTCTGACAGAGTTTATTTCTCCTGGAATATGAGTTCTGCTCAGGTTTTAATTGCATGGAAGGTAGTAAACTTGGATCAGTGTCCCTCTCTGTACTTCTTCGTGATAACAGCATGCACAGTGTGGCCTGGACCTGAGGCACGTGACGGTAGTTGAGCTGGTTGGGACTTACCCAGCGCAGATCGGCCGCATTCGACACAGACTGCTTCCTCCAATGCTGGCCCTGCAATTCAGGTACTCTCGCTCTCTCTCACACACACACACACACTCACGGACATTTTCATAACATCGTCATGCGTGACTTACTTACAGTTTGTGCGTTTCCTAGGATACTGCTCCGCATTCCACAAAGGTCTTTCCAGATGGTGCTGGTAGACAAGCAGGGCATGGACAAGCAGCGCTACCCGTTCCCCATCACGGCGGCTGAGTTGTTCACCACCATAGACACCTTCCCCCTCCGCAAGGATGAGATGGTGCTGCAGCAGGAGGCGGGCCAGGGCTGCCAATCGTAAAACGCCCCGACCGTCGGGTGCACTTTGGTCCAGTTCCTCCTCGGTCCCAGCAGACGGGAACTACTCACATGTTTGCCAATGCACATTACACACCTGAACTCTTGCAGACCTGTATCCAGGTGTGTGCGCGCGTGTGTGTGCGTGTGTGTGTGTGTGTCTGTTATCACAGGTTGCAATATGACTCACAGTGCTGATATGAAGCAAAGTAGTTACTAAAAGCAAACAGTTCACACAGTACTTTAGTTATTTTGTTTCATGGGTCTTGTCAATCTGTAAGTTTTTATTATTATTATTATTATTTTATTGATATTTTCGAAACAGAATTATGTTTTGTACAGAAAAACCTTTTTCACTATATGATCTGGCAAATGCCTTTTCCTGTCAAATATTTATGTCCAACTACTCTAATAATAAACATCCACAGTTTAATTTTGAAAGCATAGATTAAACGGGAAACACTCACTCAGTCTCACACTGACCATTACATGAACTATGTAGGTTGTTTTTAGTATCTGTGATCGTCGCACAAAGATGATGGATTCGCAATTCTCCAAATTCAGAGGGCTGTGCCAAATGCATGAATGTGGCACATCAGCGTCAATATGGTCAACCCCCCCTGATGTGGCCTCAGCATCTTCTGGTCGTCCCACATGTTTCTTTGCTCAGTCAACAGCACAGCCACGACACAAATATTTCTCCAGTGAAAGAAAAGATGTGGCCACGAGTTTTCAGTTTTGCTGCTTAAATGCAATGGGATTTGCAGAGGTGGCACGGCAGCAAGTATGGGACTCATATGATTAGATAAAAAAATAAGGCAGCATTTATTGTGCTCAGCCTATGAATTACTGTGCATAGGTATCTTTACCATGAGCCATTAATGCAATGCAAATAAATGGTCTTTCACTGGCAGTGTATTTGAGTATATGCATGTATGTCAGGTTCGGTTTGGGTGTGTTTTAGAAGTAAAATTTCTGCTCTCCATAAGAATGACTTCACCAAAAATGACCAGGAAATAAAAGCAGGTGCAAATGAAAAAAATAATTGTTTGCAATGTTGTAATGATCCGCCCCACTGGCCAGTTCCAGTTGCCATGTTTTGTGAAAATTCGGCGTTAATCCTGTTGACGGGCAGACAGCAAACAGATGCGGGTGAAAACATCTTTTTCAACACCCAACCTCATCAGGCTACCTCAACTCACAAATCCAGAACAACCTCACCTACAAACAACTTTTTAAAAACTACTTCCTGCATCAGGGGTCAGTGAGTGCGTTTGCCTTGTGCCAAGATTGGAAATCAAGGAGGTACAGCAGGGGGGTGCTTTCACTAGTCTAAAAATGGCCTTTATAGGCCTTTTTGGCAGCTTGTCACAGAAGGAAAAGCAAAGGTCTTACTGACAACAATGGTTTTGTTCCATGTGTCGCACGAAGCCGTGACACTGTGCCCTCAAGCTAGCATGCACAATACCATGACCCTGAAACGGAAGCAGCCACCATCAATAGTATTTTATAGTGGTGCTTTTCCTACTGACCTGTCAAAAATGGTCTTTGCGAGCTCCATCCGCTTTATGCCTTCTTCCTGGGTTGTGTTGTGATTGGATAACAGGTTATCTAGATGCCGCATATGCAGTCCAAACCTTTTATCCTCTGACAAAAGAGCAAACCATGTATGGAAAGGATCTTTTATTTCAAAATATTCCTGTAACACATTTGAGATAAAATAGAAGAGTGAGACTGATGTTTGGAAACCAGACACGACAGATAGTACATGCTGCTCATTTAAAGTTTCTTCAGTAACTGGGGTATTGCACGAGCCTCTCGTCTAAACTAACGATCCTATGCTGTACATTGAACATTATTACTATTACTGTGCGGCATCAGTCCGGTTTACCTCTTGGAGTTCAGGGCAGACGACCTGCGAAGGACAAGCAGACAATATTGGCATTCTACAAGACAAATGGGGTTGGGTTTTCTTTCGGGGTTTAACTTGTGAACCGTCGTCGTGAGCTGCGTGATTCATCACAGGATGGTGAATTGCCGAGCCCCAGGCAACAAGGACGTGTCGCTGGCTCATTATGAGGCCACCCCCTCAGATGAAGGCAGCTCGCCTCAGTGCTGACTCACTCCATGACACAGCCTGGAGCCACCAATCGGAGCGCTGATTGTGTCATTTTCAGTGCTTAATTTAATTAACGTTTTTTTTTTGTTTTGTTTTTTGTTCTACTTTCCTCAAATGCCACGCGCTTTTTCACACCGACACAGCGTCAATGTCAGTTTACACTGAAGCTAGTTTAAGTTATGTAGACTAAGTTGTGCTGTTGAGACGAACAGTATCAGAAACTAACTAAGCTAACTGGCGCTTGCTTACGGAAACCATTAGCCACTGAATCAATGGATATATAGGATTAATTGGTATTAATATCGCATTTAGTTGTTTTTCATCCATCAAACTGTAAGACTAGTCTACAGCCATGCTGGCGGCTCTGTTAGGACATGCTTAGGCACAGTGGTGGTGAATTTTATATAAATTAAGATATTTTTCTCAAAACCATAATTATGGTGTCGCTATTGGAAAATCCAGGGGCGCCTAAAAGAACCGAACCTTGGTGAACCATGAACGTACCACATTTCATGACAATTTATCCAACCTCAGTGGTGATATTTCATTGTGGATCAAAAATGATGAACCCATAAATCGACATTCATCACTAGAGTAGCTAAAAACAATGATGATGCAGCTTCTCCAATGACTTATTACTGTTCTCTGTTTGTGATTCCTTTTTTAGCCTCATCAATTTATGTCACCGCAGTTTCACTCTGGGAAATGGCTGTTTTGTAGTTGCAGCACTAATTTTTTTTTTTAGGTAGCCTTAGTACTAACATCATGATATCTGGTTCGGCTGTAGGAGAATTTCACATTCACAATACAGAGTCATCTACTCCATGCTACATGTTTCTCCAATAATCCCTCACACAGTGATGCGGGAGAAAACGGGAATAGAGGATGGCCACTCCTTTGGAAAGCATGCTGGTGATTGATACTGAAAAGGTTCTCCTCTCCTCAGTGATGAAACAACTGCTACATTTGTGTTTGTACTTGAACCTACAACATCTGGTTGCTTTTTATTTTGGTTATAACCATCTAACCTCGCACGGCAGACTTGTTAGTAAAGATCGATTTTCACATTGTCTCCATTTGGTGAATCCTCCATCAGCTCCTAAATAATCTGACTTGTTGGCTGCTAATTGCTCCACTGCGTTTGCCATTTTTGGTGCGAGCAGTGGGCTTTTAGACCTTCAGCGCTGAAAATGACGCCATGAGAGTGAAGAATTAACTGAAACATGTCATAAAGCACAGTAGCCAGGGAGCTGCAGTCGGGCGATGACGCAGCTCTGACATTACACAGTCTGTCAAAGTATGTGCTTTGGACAAGCTTGGTTGCTCATAAAGGGAATTTCTAAGTCTCTACGTTGTCGTCCGTTGCCTCCTCTAATGCCTTTTAAGAATAGTCTCTGTTTAGCTCTAACTGCATGCAGAAAATGACTCTGGCACATAAATCACGGAGGTGCACACATCTGGAGTCGCGCCATGTGCTTATCCTGTAGGTACAGTGAGTAATATATGACATGTCTTTCATATAGAGCAGTAAACAGCAGACTAGATGTCATGGAGGTCAGAGGGGCACACGTGGATGAGCGTCTAAGGCATGACGGGCTGCTCTGGACAGGCGAGGGGATCTGCACGGAGCATCTCGTGGGTGAAGAAGAAATGAGCCGACTCCTTCGTTTGCAGTCTCTTGACCGGTCCAGCTGTCTCCTCGCACCTCCTTCCGTTTTTTCCTCTTCAGTGCCCTCCCTTTTGTGCTTTACTCATGTATTGCGCTTGTGCATGCTGGATCGCAGCATCAGAGTACACTCCTGAGGGACCTCGGGGTTTTCGATCATGCGTTGCCACAGCCGCTGTTCCTCTCCGTATGAGTCCATCCAGTCTACCTCGTTCCCGTAACTTGTGCCTTGAGGGGGAGAGAAACACACAAATATTTGTTTATTGCTAGAACCACTGGAGAGCCCCGAGGACTTCAACATTCCCTCAACACTCCAGCTTTTCAGGTTGGCTTATCTATAATTAAAACTGCAATAATAAAAGCGTGTGTAAATGAATTCTGATTCCCTTTCACACATACTGTATGACTACAGTGTGCGCTTGCAAGACACAACAAATGTGAATAAAAACCAGGTCCAACATGTGCATGTTTTCAAACTCCCCAGAATGTGGTCTTTCATCAAAGACGTAATGCCCTTATGAGTGAGCTCCAGATGCTAAACTAGATAGAATAGACTAGATATCTTCATCTTCACTGTCACTGGTCAAAGCCAGGCCAGCTCTGCTCCAAGACTGCTCCCTCATATTCGCTGTGTAGAGGTTAAGAGTGCACAGGAAATACAAGAAGCACACTTCCCACAATATCAGGCTATTCCCTTAAATGTACCCAAATTTCTGCACAATTAATCCAATATTTAATCTTTCCATCAGCCTCGCACACAAGAAATGTGTACTTGCTTTCTTCCGAATTTCAGAACTCTGGTAACCTGCTTCCCTCTAAATAGTTTGATTCTGCCAACCTCAATGGGCACAGGAAGAGTACCTGTTCTCACTTGTGCAACTGCCTCAGTGCATACAGTAGCTCCTAAGCTTTTGCCACCTTTAGCTGATGCAGGTCAACATTTCAAAAATGTCTGATCAACCAGCCACACACCTGTTCCAGCTCCCAGCCTGACTCCTCCCAGGAAGACATTACTGGCCAGGGCCTCCTTGTCCCACACAGTCAGCTCCAGGCAGACATTGTTGAGGTCTCCTGGCTGCAGGCCGCAGTAGGTGAAGGTGTGGTTCCACTGTGGGTTCACCGTGCGTCGCTCCACCACCGTCTTGTGCTTGGTCGACTTGTTGCTGTCAGGTAGCAGGTACCTGGGGCAGAGGAGTGCAACTTTAATGCTCGATTACAGTAAATCACATCACCTATTTGGCAAGGAGGCATCTCACCCCTTAACAAAAGGATCCGAGGTCCCTCCAGACTTGACAGCAGTTAAATTTTTGGCTCCTTTGACCAGCAGTTCAACCATGCCCCCTTTTGGCAGTGTGAAGCTGCTCGTCTTCTTGCTCTTCAGGAACCCTTTCTTCACTGACGGAAGCGAGAGGGAACAAACAATTTTCAAGTCACAGCTAAAGGCTTTTTGTAATGCAACACAAAACATGTGAAGCTTCACACACGTGGAAAACACAGGCACAGCTATTCATGTTTTATCTTGCTGTATCCGAGAAGACGATTGAGACAAAAATATCATAAATAACAAAGCAGAGTGAATGCTCACCATTGGTGAGGGAATAAATCTAAATGTCCTACGTTTTAACTGACTCAGCTTTACTGAGGAGCAGAAATATGCTGATACTTAAAGAACCTTCAAACTACTTGTCACAATTCAGTGTTTAATTTTTTGTCTGATGTTGTCACAGTTCCACATAATATAAGCTAGAACATTAAACATCATATAGAATATGGTATGATAATCACAGCAGTGATAAAGGTACCTTGTACTTGGTCCAAAGGGAGCATGAGGTTCTTCTCTGCAGGTATGTACTTCAACACGACGGTCAGTTCTCCTTTGTACTGCATGGTGGAGTCTATACAGCTCTCCAGCTACACAAACATGTCACAGACCTCTCAAACACTTGTCTTGGTGAGTGTTGCCGTCATTTCAAAGAAGAGCGCATCACGTGTACATGCCGACACTGGCTCCTACCTTGGGCTGCAAAGCGTACCACTCCTCTACATGGGAATCAAACTCCCAAGAGTCAAAGGTCAGCTCCACCTCTCCGAGGAAGCTGTTGTGGCCAAACCGGTCATGATGCCACACAGAGACTTGCAAGGTTCGTGTCTCCAGCTGGGAGTGGCTAATCACATACTGCACAACACGGGGGGAAAAAAGCAAACAAACATTCAGCTTAATTCAGCTCAGATTCACAGAACAACCACTGACGGATTGTGCTCGTTACAGCTACTAACCCTCAGATTCTCATTGAAAACAGGGTTAATGGTGTTACTCTTGATGCTGGTCTTCCTCTTGCTCTGTCGCGATGTGTCTGGGAGCAGGTACGTCTTCACGTAACTGCCATGAAACAGACACAGTGACTGACTGAGAGCCCACAGGAGGAGATGACCACATGCTATTGTTCAAACCCACACCATCACTTGATGACAGTAGATACAGTGCCTGCTTTAACATTGCTGTTTTTTTGTTTTTGTTTTAGATGAGTACTGAGATAAACAAGCAAGAGTAATAAAAATAATTTTTGAAATGTTAATTGAATCTCATCTAACGATGGGTGTTCCTCAGATCATAGCCCCCCAAAAAGCCAATCAAACAAAAGACGCATGATAAACCGATCCGTTCCTACATCTAACAGCCGAGTCCTTCACCCAAAAAGTTGATATTAATCAAATCTCTGTATTCTGTGCAGAGGTAACTGGACTGTAACCCGAACCCTTCTCATTTACGCCTTTAGGTCATTCAATTCACTACATGTAACAGAATGACAAGTAAGTGAATAGCACCTATAACTACAAACCTGATGAATGCATTGTGTCATAAACATTATTAAAGATTTAACCAAAGCTGTTTGTAATCATTTATAAACCTCAATTTATAGTCAGTGTTATTTAGGAGAGTAGTGATTAAACTGTCAGCAAGATACAGTAACTGCTCTTAAATCATGACCTCAGGATGAAGTTTTAATTTCTAGGATACAACCTGGTTTCATAATTGGAAGGGGTTCCCCTGAGAGGCTGCCGCCAGTCTTTGTGCTAAGCTAGTCTAACCATGCCCGGATCAGTGATGCTACTGAATGTACAGGGGCAAGACTGATGTTGAACGTCTAATTTAGAACTCCAAGAAAGATGTTTATCTTCAGTAAGATGCCTGCATAGAGTGAGTCAAGGTGAGCTCAGGGTGGAAGAATTCTTCAGTTCTACCTGACCTGTGGGGAGTCCCAGGTACTTAACCTTTTGTGGGATCGCTGATACCAAGAGAATTGTTAAGTCGGCTTCTAAGAGTTGTTGACCCACCTAGGCCATCAAATTCTTTCTCACCTCGACCCGTGTGATTCTAAAGACTCACGTGTGGCCCGAATGAGTCACAGGTGATCTTAAAATCCCTCAGGTTACATAAGTGGGTCAACAATTCTAAGCTGGCCTAAACGATTCTCAGGTGTCCTTAACTTTCAAGCGACTTTAATGGCTGTGAGCTGATCTTAACGACTATCGAATGACCTTAACAACTCTCAGGTGACCTTAATGATTCACAGGTGACCTGAACGACTCTCAGGTGACCTTAATGATTCTCAGGTGACCTTAATGATTCTCAGGTGACCTTAATGACTCTCAGGTGACCTCAATGACTCTCAGGTGACCTCAGTGACTCTCAGGTGACGTCTTTGACAACCTAAAAAAGGAGTCTGATTGCCTTTTGCCTCAATTCTTCAGCTTCTATAAGTGTTAATATTGTGACTAAACCTAACCTTGCACTTGATTTGGTGCATCATCAAACGTGGCCGGCTGATGGCAGACCTAATAATTGGAAAAACTGTGGGTGCTTGTTGTCATGGTTTCTGAGTTAAGTGTATGTGTGTGCGTGTGTGCACTCTTACGCATCTGTGCGTTGCCTCCTCTCATCTCCAGTTGCCAGGTTGTGACACTCTCTTACCAGGACATTGAGAGCACCAGTTTTGTAGCTGTAGCTGATGTTCAGCAGGATCTCACCACTCACCCTGGCGTTGCCATAGTCACCAGTCTCACTGTACATGCTCATCATGCTGTTAATACTACTCTGTTAGGCAAAGACAGCAGATGTAGAGGTAGATAATGCAGGAGGAGAAGGTCAACAGAGGAGAGGAGTTAAGGGGGGAAAGAAGGAAAGATAAGAAAAAATTTATGGAATAAAATCTGCAGCAATACTTGATAATGTCAAATGGTACCCAGGGTTAATCTTAAAATATGGGGGAGATGTGAAGAGAGCATTGTTAAAAAAAAAAATAATTAAGTTTTACTCTCAGAGAAGCTTTGAAGCTCTGATGGATAAATAAAGGCGGAAGAACTTTGCACCAAACCATCCAGAAAAAATGAAAAAATGCCATTCTGTGCGTGATTATGATTTATGAGAAGGCGCCTTATTTGACAGGTTGTGATGCGTCATGTAGGTCTGATAGAACAAAAAAAAAGACGAATCTCCTCAAGGGACGCATGCAAACTACTTTTGTAAATGCATGAATCAAAACATGTGGTGGTAGCACACTGCTGACAACTTATTTTAATTTGGATTGATGGGATTTGTCGTTTGTTTCAGCATGAGTATTTTTTGTACACTTTCATTTATAAGAATTTGCCTTTAATCTGTCGTTTTAGTGGCCACCATTTGTTTTTGTGTTTGCGTGAGCAACGTGAAGCTGCAACTATCAATTACTCCAACTAGCAGTCAACCTGCCAATTATCTCCTCTGTTGTCCGTTTAGACTTTGTTGAGTCAGACAGTTGTGGTGACAACTACGGCTCCGCTGAGAACTTCTGACAGCTTATTTGCTGTCACATAAGAAACAGGAACAGATCAATCCTCATTACAGAGGGTGGGTTTTGCAAAAAAATCATTTCATCGTTTCACCTCTAAGGACGGATCAATCAAATTACAGACAGCTTGGATAAGACGAACTTTAGTTCCTAGAGGCATAAGAAGAACAAGCATTGACAACTGCCTGTCTTCTTGTTTCAGGTTATTCCAAATAGAAACTGGGAGTTTTCTGTCAACGAGCCGTAACTTCAGAGTTTAACAAATTACCAAACAGAGAAATATCTCTGCGCAAAAAAAAAAAAAAAAAAGCGACATGGCTTGGTGACATATCTCATATTGTGCACCTGCGACACCTATTCCGCGTGCGACCGCAACCACGGCAAGTAATTATGTCTGGGAACTATCTTGGGGTAGCAGACGGGCAGGTCTGTTGAAGCCCTGGTCATGATGTTACTGCTATAATCCACTGATGGTAATATTGCTGTCCAGAGAGCGCTGAAGCCACAAAGCCGGAACTGAGCCCTGCTGCGCTTCATCTACTGTAAAGTCGACTTCATTTATTTTCCTGCAGCAAGCCAGCGTGATAAATGACTAGATTAATGGTAGGAGCTTAAATTGAACAGAAACATGCCTTCCCATTAAAAGGCCACGCTTGCGCATTAATGCACGCGTTCACAACACAAAGCAAGAACACGGCGGTACATGAAGTGCACATTATCTCATATCACCGTGATATTTGCCGCTGCACGTTCGCCGCTTCATGACGGTGGACACAGTTGCATGCAGAGATGTGGAAGGGGAGACTTACAGTCTCAGCATCCGAGTCGGGGACGCTGAGGTGGCCCCACCTCCTCTCTGAGCCGGGAGTGGAAGACTTAGCAGCCCAATCATTTAAGAGATGTGGCGGTAAATAGGGAAGGGATGAGGGAAAAACAGAGGAGGGGAGAGAAAGAACTGAGCCCTTTGATGTGTTAGTGGAAGAGACAGACCCCAAGCACAGACCCGCGGCCCCTCAGGAGGAGCTGCACAAACCTCCAGCAAGAAACCACATTACACATGGTTACCATGGTGATTATCAGATCAAACCCCAGAGATTACAACTCATCTGGAATTGGCCATGGAATCAACATGGGCATGCCGGACACACACACACACCCACACACACACGCACGCAAACACGCGCACACACACGCACATACTTTTCAGCAGTCAAAGAAAGAGGAGCGGGTCATTCTTGATTTGAACCGTATCCAATTATAATTTATATTTATGCAATAGTCTTAAAACTGACACAGGCTGCTTGGGCAGAGCGCTAAATGTTAACGTTGGCATTTGATTACTCAGAATATAAACCTGCTAATATTTCAGGACTTACTTTAATGTGTCAGCATTATAATTACATCCATTTAGGAGGGCATGTTGGTTTGTTTGTCTGCCTGTTAAAGAATCGCTATATCCATGTTTTTTTTCATGGTTGTGGTTTGGCCTAATCAACAAGTGATTCCGTTTTGGCGCCAGAATACAAAGGATTCTTCTAGAGCTGCTGCCATTACTTGCTATTACTGATTATTTCGATCACAAATGTGCAGCCACATTGATATTTTACACTGATTTAACTGCAAGTCCTCTTGAAATCTGCTGCTGGCTCTGCTGTGGTTAACCATGCAATATGATTCCTTTGGTTACATCTCAAGGGCAAGTGATTACATTATTTTCACCATGTTCGTCGTCCCGTTTAAATTCAACTACCATAGAAACACACAATCACTGGACAGTTCAAGGGTTTAAGCGTTAAAGGATTTGATAGAAACCTGCTTGCTTTCACTCTGGACCAAAACATCAATCGCGAGGTAGAGCTAGAAGTAAAGTCATTCCAAGATTTAGAGCCATGAACGTCTCAAAAGACGCGATCCAGCGGATGAGTGGCGTTTTACCTGTTGTTACTGCTCGAGGAAAAGTTAGAGAAACAAACTTAATCACCGCAGGACCATTCACGTTTGCACAAAATTCCATAAAAATGAATGTATTGGTTGAGATATTTCAGCCTGGTCCAAAATGACCATGTGGTAAGCATTTCCATCCCTTCGGCATCGCCGCTGGAGTGAGTAAACAGAGCCGGTTGTGAGACAATGACCATATAATACAAACTGCCCTTTTGAATAAATGGCGCTGACACTATTTCGGCTGTGCTTTCATTATATCTGCCCGAAGCCCTCCATAAAGTGACTCATGTAACGGTAGGCAGAATGGATTATTCAATAACGGACAACTATCAGCATAATGTCGCTCATCGCCTCCCTCCATACGCCATTCATGCCGCCACCATTACTGCCACCCATGCGATGACATGATAAATGTCAGACCGGCTGGATATATGTCTCACCAGTTTAAAAATGCAATTTTTCAAAATCAAAACGCGCGCGCGCGGCAGTCACGCACACACGCACGCACGCAGTCTTCTGCCTCGTTGTTTATCTTTTTAATCAACACACACAGACGTGAGTAGCCGAGCATGGTTTACGTTAGGAAAGAAGCAAATCATTTAATTATTTGATGTACTGGACTTCCTCCCAGGCTGCATCCTTCATAACTGGTTGTGCAGGTTTCCAGTACAAAGCCCCTAGTTTGTGGAACGTTTTAAAAGTGCACATGTGCAGTGGTTTTTATCTGGTGGCATTCACCCTTGCATAAGTTTTGTGATATTTGCCTATAAGATTTCTACAGTTAATCTGCATGTCCTTTCCCGGGGATCATTGCATTGCCCGTTGCTCTGCCTAATCAGTAGCTTTGATATCAACTATTGCGCCGCTCCTCTGCTGCAGCAGAACAAGCTCAGAAACACAGTAGAGGAGAGAAAGACTATTTACGAGTCCGGCAAAACGCACGTCTGTAACATGATGCGCTCATGCACAACTCAGAAATGCCTACATTACCATATTACAAGTCAAGTTTGTTTATGTAAACGCGGCAGGGCTCCGCAAGTGTGCTGCAGCGACGCAGAGGCTGCTCTGTGTTCTCACACTATGTTTGCACAGTCATTACTTAAACATGCGCGCCTGACTCACGCATCAGGCGACGGGGAGAAACACAAGTCCGTATTGTGCGATGGCGACGGTTTTGTGTGCGCGTGAGGTTAAACATGGGCGTTACCGTCGACACTGCGTTGCTGAGGCGTCGGCTGACAGACTTGCTGTGGGCAGACATCAGGGCATCAATGTCCTCATCGGCGTCCTCATCAGAAAACTCCTTTGAATGACAACATTTCAGATCTGATCACATGGGAGTCGGCCCCTGGTGAAGCTGGCCAGAGCATCTTTGTACTAGTTTTAAGCCGAGCAGCTCTGCGTGGGTGGATGCAGCCCGCGTCCACAAACTGACTGAGACGAGTCTGGACAGCGTTGAATGTATTTGTTTGCCTCTTTTTTCTTTCTTTGTTTTTTTTTAATCCCCCACGCACAAAATCGCCATGCCTCTGACGTGTTGTGAGCATGAATGGAAGATGTTTTAATCTTCTGTGTTTTTCCTTGTGTTTTCTGTGAAATACTCAAAATGCAAATGAGCACGCAGTAAACACAAACAAAGCAGCCCGGTGCCGGCTGTCTGATCTCCCACCCCCTTTCACTCTGCAGCTATTTAGATGCCTGCCATGCTCTTTGAGGTGAGCTCTCAGGTGGAAGTAACATGATCACCACGCACATCACGTTCAGTGTATCTGTGCACAGTTTTTGAGCAGGGTGCGTTGAACATCTCGGCTTCCCACCCAAAGCACTCAACTGTGATACCAAATATGTGATTTTAGTCCCGGAGGTTGATGGAGGAGAGGACGAGTTACCGTCTCGTTGAGCCCAGGAACAGATCGGCTCCTGAGACTGAGGGCATCATCGCTGAGTTCAGAAGCAGGAGCTGACAAGTCCATCTCTGAGCGGCTGTGATCTGGTGCAGGGAGGCCGGGGAGAAGAAGAAGGAAAAGGTTTGGTTTCAAAGGCGCCGTTTGATGAATGAGGAAGCCGAAGGCAAACACTGAGGAAATGCAGACGGCATACAGGGGGTAGAAAATAATGATCGCGTTCGTGTTTCCGTGAGCAAAATAGCAGCACTGCGTCTGCACCAGGAACCCATGTCACTGATGTGCGCTCTGCTTGAAAGCGGCGATCAGTTAGCGTTAGCACTAATGTTTGGCGAGTTGGCTGCACATGCTAATGAATGCTGCGCACCCGCCCAGCAGGCGCGCTCCACATACTCCTTCGCTCTCGTGTTTATTGTTTTGCTTTTGAAAGAGCCTTAAGAATTTAGGTATAAAACAAATGAGATGCGGGTAAAAACGTTCAAATCGACCCTCCTGGCAGGCTTAATCTCAGATGGAAGATGAATTGTTGTTTATTCAGCATTTTCCACAAAATATTGAGGTTTTCTTTGAGAGCAATACAAAGCTGGCGAGGGAGACTGGGTTATGATATTTAAACCTCATTATAAGAGTAAATATTCGTTCAGCAGACACACTTAAAAGTATACATCGCTGCTGTCCTCAGGGGAAGACGGTTTCAGACTAAAGCTGCACACACCAGCTAACTGGAAGGTCCTTGTCTGAGACCTTGAAACAGCAGCCGCAGCAGCCTGTGGATCTCAGGACTCCTCTGGGGGCCAAACTGCATCCACCTCCTGAGTGAGCGCAGTCTTGCAACTCTATAAAAGCTGTCGAGATGCTCCAGCTCCACGTCACCTTATCTGACGGCGCCACACAATCGCGGACGCGCGCAGGTCCTCCCTTTACAGCTTATTTACTATCATCAACACCTATAGGAGTAAATTTAGAATCTAAACACATTTCTTTGCAGCTGTTACCAGTGGAGGTAATGGCTCTGACATCAAGAGAGACAAAGTGGCGGAGATTGCGCCTGAAACGGGGAGAGTTCATCAAAAGAACATCTGACATCTGATGGAGGTTGGAAACTGTAATTTTTGGCGGACATGACAACCGCTCCTGGCAGAGGGAGGCTGATGGAGTAATAATCGTTTCGATTTAAATACACAGTAGTACTATATAATTTCTGCAGTGGGAGCCTCTGTGAGTTGAGAGGGATTATGGGAGCTACTGTCTTCAGCCTTAAACAACTATCGTCTCAGGCGAATTTGACATGACTGAGGCATGCGCGAGTCTCATGCGAGTCACGTCATGCTTCTTTATTTTGTGTTCTAATGAAATTGCTGCAGGTGACATTAACTGAATGTGCCAACTCACCTGCTACTGCTAACGGGTAGTCATGGTCGAAACAAGCATGTTTAACATAACTTCATGTTGCATATTGTGGTAATGTAATATGGCCACACAAATTCGCCTGGTGGCTGGCATGAGTCACTTATCATTGTATCACGTCAGCAAATTACTGTTACGGTGTTTTAATGCAGTTAATGAAAACATTATTCTGAGTAGTTTACTAAATACCTTGAATAAAATTATAGTTTTCTCGGAGTTTGAGAACATTGTTGGAAACATTTGGAAGAACGTGACAATAGGTGTACAACCTAACGAAATATACAACATAGGCTGAGTGGTTTTAGATATTTTAACATACAAATGGTATTCCACCTTGGGCAGTCTGAGTTTTAATGTGCACTTCTGGCTGGCCGATCAATACGCCACTATATGATTCTGAAAGATCTGTTACTCAGTCATTGAATTGTTCGTTGCTTCAAAATAAGTTTTAAAATTAAAAATGCTGTTGGTCTCATCAGACCATACCTGATGACACCGAGGCCCTGGACACACAAATGGTCGGAGCGGCAGAATTCGTCCCAGCTTTCTTCTCCGGCATGCTGTCACCGGAGCGTAAACTGGCAACGCTTTCTGCTCCGTCAGGCTGCAGGCAAACACACACCAAGACTGTTACAAAGACCATGTGATCCAGATAGTTTTCCCGCCAGTGCACTTAGGAGCGTGTGTGTTCGCTGACCCTGACCCTCCGGGTGTCGTTGCCAGTGGAGCATGTGTCTGGAGTTTGGGAGCGCAGGTTGTTGGGCACAGTCGGCATTCCTGAGGACTCCAAAGCCACTGCGCCGCCCCTGAGCACACAGAATCCAGGTTAACATCGACTCTCCATATCGGTAACACTCCCATGTTTTGCGCTTAAAGGCTTTTATTTTATTTCAATTATACCAACAAAAAAAAAAAAAAGTAAAAACAAACGGCCAGCAAGAAAGGGACACATTGAGGCAAAATGCTTTCAATTAGTGGTTGTTTACATTCGTGAATGTAGAGCAACTGATTATTCATTTTATGGTCTATTGTTGTCTAAACGATTTGGGGTCAAATTTAACATAATCAAATTCCTGCTGCATGTGTTCTGACGAGAACCAGGGAAAAGAGATCATGTTGCTCCAATATAGGCCTCTCTGCACAGAATTCAAAATGCCTCTCCTTAGCTATAAAGCCCTTAATAGTATGGCACCATCATATCTCAAGAAGCTAATAGTACCTTATTGCCCCACTAGAATGCTGCGCTCCCAGAATGCAGGCTGAATTGTGGTTCCTAGAATCTCTAAAAGGAGAATCGGAGGCAGAACCTTCAGCCATCAGGCTCCATCTCCCAGCACTGGTTGGGGGCGCAGACACCCTCTCTACATTTATCTCGACCGCTGTTATTATCATCACATTACTGTAGCCGATGTTGCGGTGGAGCTGCGTATCTGCACCTTCATTTGACTATTTATTGAATATTAGATGTGTAAACCAGAGTAAGAATTTCATGGTATAAAATGGAAAAAAACATCACTTTCATAGACATTTTCAACTGTCTGACCTTTGAATAACTGTCTGTCATCTCATTTGATATTTCTTTAAAGCTTGACTTTTTTTTTTTCCCCGCACTGCTTTAGAGACTGCAGTGATGCAAAGCTTTGACAGCTCATTTTTTCAGGCATGACAGCCACTTTGAAGGCAGATGCCTCAGCCGTCAAGGTGAAACTATGAGAAGGATGCAAAGGCTGAGATAAACCTTTCACTGAGGCAGACAACATACATTTTTACATGAAATCTGAAGACCCCCAAATCTTATGTTTCTTTTTTTTTAATTTGGTAAAACAGGAATCTAAAACCTTTTTTTTTGTAAGTTGAAAACTGTTTCCAAATCTGTATCAACTTTTGAGGAGTTGTTTATGCACGTTCCGTCGTTGCAGGGTATCTTCTGGCCGTGGTTTTACTGAACAGCAGTTCAACTTATCTTCTTATGAAAAAAAAAAAAAAAAACGCTCCTACAACGGGTAGCTGAGTGGATGTGGGATCCAAATACGACACACGGGCATGCTGAAGGAAAGTCAAAATTCATCCCTGTTGTAAACCTGCTCATATTTAAACCCAAAGCATGACTGTGGTTGAGGGTGTCATCTGCTACGCTTCAAATTATGGAGAGCAGTTCTTCATATTTTGGCTATACAAGGAGCCACTGACAGTGTCGTCGGGGACACTGTGTGCTGGTGCGCGGTGGCGTGACGTGGTCACCTGTTTGAACGTGGAGTCGGAGCAGACTGAACGCTTCGTAGGCTGCGAGCGTCTCCGTCCGAAACCGATTTGACACTGATGCAGTCGACTCCGTTCTCTGACTTCAAGGGCCGGCTGCCTTTTTTATCCATCCTCATCCTTCTGCATACACAAACACACACACACACACACACACACACACACACACACACACACACACACACACACACACACACACACACACACAAACGCACGCGCACACACACACACACACACACGCAGGCAGGGAGTCTGTTACCTATCATACATTAGAGTCATTATGCTCGC
>CAAKHG010012996.1:3254-13328 GCA_901007715.1 Dactylopterus volitans | reverse complement strand
CTGAGACGCCCTTGGTGAATAGTTTGTGGTTATATCTGGCAGCCTGTCACACGAGGGAGCACACACGCGCACGCGCACACACACACACACACACACACACACACGCACACACACACACACACACACACAAACGCACGCGCACACACACACACACACACACGCAGGCAGGGAGTCTGTTACCTATCATACATTAGAGTCATTATGCTCGCTCTGCCCTATCAGGTTCATCGCAGTCATTCAGCTCTTACTGTTTGCCTCCTGCAAAGGAAACAGATTCCTGATAAGTAACCGTGTTAGTTTACGAGAAAGAAATGATGATCAGAAATCATTTCCACTGAGGACGGTTATGTTTTGGGGGTTTGAATGATGGGCTAGAGTCAATCTGTATGAACTAATGATGGCCAGAGATACTGCACTTAATCTTGAGACCTTGCTTTTTTTTTTTTACCGAGGACGGGAGGTTAAATCGATTTCAACCATCCGGCCTTTGTCAGCGTCACAACCACACAGTTCAAGTTGCTTCACAGCAAAAGCCAGGTGCTCCACTTTCAGGTGATTGCTCATCTTTCCTCCTATCGGTCTCGTCTCTCGTCTCGTCCTCATCCGCTTATCCAGAATTCGGGTCGCGGGTGCAGGCGTCTCAGCAGAGAAACCCAGACACTCCTCTCCCATGCCACTTCCACCAGTTCCTCTGGGGGGACACTGAGGTGTTCCCAGGCCAGCTGGGAGACATAATCTCTCCAGCGTATCCTAGGTTGACCCCTGGGCTTCCTCCCAGTGGGACATGACAGAACATCTCCCAAGGGAGACATTCAGGCAGCATCCAGGCCAGATGCCCGAACCACCTGACTCCTGACCCTCAAATTTATCTCCATACACCATCTTGGAAGATGTATCAATTCCTGTGTACATGTACAGTATCTGGAGGAGCTACAGGCGAGAACACACAGTTGTATCGTTTGTGGCCCCTGTGACTAAAAGGAGGTGGAGCACGAAGCTGGTCATTAGTTAGCTCCTCGTAGGACGCCGTTCTAGTCCCGGTGTTAGATCTAGATTATGAATGACATCATGTATTGCTGTCATGTTATTCTACATTGCAAACTGAATTTAGGGAAACCACGTCAGCTGTCATGAACTCTGTTACCGTCATCCGAGAGGTTTATTGACCTTGCCGAGATCAAATGCAGCCGAACGTCAGACAAATTTAACTGATGTCGTTTTAAAATCATAGTTCCAAAGATGAAATGTCTCATTTCGTTAAAATACCTGTTGGCTGGACTTCTCTCTCCTCACGATTCTTCCTCGGCTCCGCCACTCGCATCTCTGCTGGGAGGGGCTGCTACGATGCGAGGGGAGGAGTCGAGGAACGGAACCAAGGGCGTACACACTGAGAAACGACCTGAGCCCAAACTAGTCGTAAAGCAACGGAGGAAGGAAAAAGATGGAAACGAGTTCATTTTAAAAAACAATGGAAATTGTCTGTTAGACTTCATTTACTATCTTCCTAAATGGGATGTTTATATATAGTCACATGAATCACCATTGACCACGGCTCAAACGTTCCTATAAATATAACATCTTTGGGTCATTGAGGGCAACCGTCTGAAAAGAATAAAAATACTTTCATTCTTTTCTACCACTTGAGTGGCAGTCTAATCCGAGACTGCATGTGGAGCAACTTCTGATCTCGCTGCAGCATTAAAGCGTTACATTATCCTCTTGATAGACAAAATGTCGTACTTACAACAGCCTTTGTCATTTTTGTAAAACATTAAAGCTGGAAATCCCCGGATAGTTGCATATTTTACACAATGACACCTTAACCCGACTTTATAAACTACACTAAATGTGACCGTACCTCATGCTATTATCTAAAATAAGCAATACTTTTATTTGGAAATTGTACCAAAGCCAGATCTTAGCATTCAGAGATGGCGGACGGCACCATAAATGATGGAAGCACCGCTCAACCTCAGCTGCATACCAATGAGGCCCATCCAGCACATCGCACCAGGCTGGCAGGACTTCGATTAAAATGTCAAATTAGACAGTTCAATGATTTCAAGTACAGTATCTCCACCATCAGGTTGTCAAGATTCTTCCACATGAATCCCATGCGTGGATGGATGCATGATCTCACTATTCACACAAACTGACATTTAGATGTTGCATAGCATGATGGAGACGAGGCAATTTTTAATGTAAACGTGATATTTCTTGTGGGCGTGGAGAGTCAATGTGAGAGTGGTTTTCTTGAGCATGCTTGAGTCACTGTTCAGGGGTGATGGCCTCAGGAAGCTTCAGACTGCAGCTAAGATGTTTGCAGGCAGAATCCAATCACTATCGTGTTCCTTTATTCCAAAATGCATATATAAAGTGCGAATCCACCTGAACTCCTTTGTTCTTAAGTGCTCCCTCACTGTAAATTTCAAATGTGGTGTAGTTTTATGACTCAGGCTTTTTTGCCATCCTGCATACTTCAGATTTAGATGTTGAGTCCTGATAAAATTACACTGATATTGGCTACTTCCGAGTGAGAATATCTATGTGTTTGGATGAGCAGTGATTGAGCCTCACCCTTTCTTTCTCACACCGTCCATGACGCTGTGTATCACACTCCTGTTGGATTTCGGGGTGTCGGGTCTCTCAGGCTCGGGAGGGGCTGACAAGTTCTCTGCAGGCTTTTCGTCCGTGGCTTCAAAAACATCAAGGATCAATGAATAAAATAATCCCATGTCCAAGCTTAGCTTTCAAAACGCACTTGATCACCAATGTGTAGAATTAGACCTTTACGGTTTCGGTCACACTGGTGGTGAGACTCACTTGTCGGGCTGCTCATGATTGATTGTTTGACCACGTCACTGCTCAACACTCCCGGCTCAAAGCGCTTGGACCTCTCCTCCAGGAACCACTCTCCGGTCACGACCTTCAGCTCCCTGAAAACACGTCACTCATCTGTCAGAGAGCCAATCTATTCCATCCTCGCCAAGCCAATGAGATCAGCCGAGCAAAGAGGGAGCAAAGTGGGAGCCACAACGGTCTACTCTCTCTAGTATTTGTTATGTGAATGTTTCAAGAGATTGTAAAAATCACAAGGTGTGTTAGCATGTGTGTACACAGGCGTATGCATTTGTGTGAATGGATTCCGTGTGTGTGTGTGTGTGTATATTTAGGGGTGTATATATATATATATAGAGGCATGCATGTATAGTATATGTGTATGCAGTTTTGAGTTTAAATTTTGCACATGATCAATAGGAAAGCATATTGGCATGGTATGTGTGATTAATGGATGAAAAGGGGTAGGAGTAAATAAGTTTTATACATCTTCCTACTCCTTTTCGGACCTGTTATTTATTCATTCATTCACTGTCTTCCGCTTATTCGGGTCGCGGTCGTGCTGGAGCCGATCCCAGCTGTCGAATGGGTGAGCGAGTACACCCTGGACGAGACGCCAGCTCATCGCAGGGCCACATGAAAGACATACAACCACTCACACTCTCACACACACCTACGGTCAATTTAGAGTAGCCAGTTAACCTCAGCATGCTTTTGGAGGTGGGAGGAAGCCGGAGTACCCGGAGAGAACCCACGCAGACACGGGGAGAGCATGCCAACTCCACATAGAAAGACCCCAGGCCGGGAGTCGAACCTGCGACCTTCTTGCTATGAGGCAACGGTGCTAACCACCGCACCACCGTGTCGCCCCGACCTGTTATTTATTTGCGGTATAATGTTTGCACGTGTGATTACGTGTATGATTAATATTGCTTTTTTTTTGGTCTGTCTGTATGTCCTTTCAGCACCGTTTGAAAATGATTTTCTCCTCATTTTGTATTTTTTCTTTTGCATGTTCAAAATTAACTACAAATAAATCCAATTAAAATCAATTAAATTGGGAGAACAGATACCAAAGTTTACTGCAATTTCTGCTAGTTTACCGCTAAATAGGGCATTTTATTTTTACATTTTATTTGCATGAACATTACAAAGGATCTCAGGGCTGAACCACCTAAAGCCCACACACACACACACACACACACACACGCTCTCTGCACACGTCACACTTACGAGATCTTGGCGCAAACGTTACACTTCCACCGGCGCCTGCTGGGAGTGGTAACGCGGCAGTCGCTGCAGACGCGCAGCTGACACTCCTCACAAAGCTCTCCACGGTCAAAGATCAGGCCCAGCGTCTTCACGCAGCGAGCGCACTGACGCTCCGCCGAGTCCTGCCGCAGACGGGGACCTTTCCTTTTGATCTCCAGCAACTCGTTCTTCAGCTTCCTGTGAGAGAGGAACGGATTCACCAAAGAACCTGAGAGGAGCCACAGATTGACAAACTCAGATAACCGATCATGAGGTCCTCACCGTATCCTCTTCTCCTCTCGTTTCCGCAGTTTCTCATCTTTCTGCAGCACCTTCAGGATCATGTCTCTTTCATGCTCCAGCAGAAAGGAGAGGTTCAGATCCTCCATGACCTCCATTGGTCCCTCGGTCTACACCCAGCCAATAAAACCAGCTGAGCAAAGATGTTGCATGGAGGGAGTCACAAAGTTCTTCTTTACGCTGCAATGGGTCTTCATTCCTGTCATGCTCGGCACATGTTGTTCCACAAGTGTGTCATAATCTAAAGTTGTGGAAGTTCCTCTGGTCTTTTCTTCTCCAATCCCCTGTTTCTCAAGGAAGCTGATGCTGGGTCACCACTTTCAGGGGACCTAGATGAGGTCAAAAAGACAAAAGGATCAAAAGTCAACAAAATACGGCTGATGCTAGCAACTTCTGCTGCACTGGTCTTTTGGCCAGTGTAAACATTTATTTAAAATATTACAACGGTTTTGCACATCCGACAGCAGCTTTCACAAGCCGCCTGGAATGTCACCTGTTACTGTTTTGTTGTGAGTTAGTGTGTTTCCTGTTTTAGTTGTGTACTTTATTCATTCATTCACTGTCTTCCGCTAATTCCGGCTATTCCGGGTCGCAGTCGTGCTGGAGCCGATCTCAGCTGTCGAATGGGCGAACAGCGGGGTACACCCTGGACGAGACGCCAGCAGGTTCACATGAAGGACATACAACCACTCACACTCGCACGCACACCTACGGGCAATTTAGAGTAGCCAGTTAACCTCAGCATGCTTTTAGGAGGTGGGAGGAAGCCGGAGTACCCGGAGAGAACCCACGCAGACACGGGGAGACATCTCGGGGAGACATCTCGTCATTGATGGGAAAATCACCTATTTGGTGCTTTGATTAATTTTTTTTTTTTTACAGATTAAAATCAGGACTTGCCAGTGGAGAAAAATACTGTTATGAATTCAAGGTTTTATTTTGAAATGGTAGGAAATCCAAGGTTTATGTTTGCAAGGAAATGTGGCCAAGTCCCCAAAGGGTTAGCAACATCCCAATTAGCCTTTTTGGCTGACGTTCAGAGTGCCAAAATATCCCATTGTCTGCTACCAAAGCCTTAGATCTCCTTGAAATTCACACGACCTAATTATCTGCATGCCAGCGCACATGATTATATTCATTTGCAGATGCTTTTGTCCAAAGACGACCACGTTGGTGGCATGGCTGCATCCTCCACTTTGAAACATTTCAACTATTTTTTTTTTTTAAATCAAGGTCTTTTTATTGAAGATTTTGTTCATTATACACAAACAGAACACAAAACCCGCTACCCACCCAACCCAACAGACCTGCACCTCTTAAGTACAAGTGTCACGTATTGTATCTGCTCGAGAAAAAAAGACAGTTTGACAGTGCGAAATCACACAAATACATACACCATGAAATTAGATTTAAAATACAAAGAACAAAAAAAACATAATAATAATGAAAAGATAAAAAGGAAAACAAAGGGGCTACATATCACATATTTACCGATTCCATGTTGTTAACAAATGTTATAAAAGTCTGCCAGGTTGCATCAAACCTCGAGAGAGATCCTTGAAGAGAATGTCTTATCTTCTCTAACTTGAGATGTTGCATTACCTCTCTGATCCACTGAGCGTGCATAGGAGGGACAGGATCTGTCCATGAAACATTTACATCTACTGGAAATATTGTAATGAGATTTGGCGCAGACGTTCTTGCCCAAAGGATGGTTTCTAGAGTGCCACCAAGGCGTTAGCATTTTTGGTTTAGAGCAAAATTTCACAAATTTTGAGTGAATATTCGGTGCATACATTTCTGTTTCGGGCAATATGAACAGGTCGTAATCATTATGCTGACCTTTATTTGGCACCAAATCATGTTGTTTTTTTATCTGCGTCTGTTGGATATGCCGAATTACTAAGCCTGATAAGAGGGTTGCCAGGAAAAAACTATTACATTTTGATCGGTTTAACATAGCAAAAGACTGCATTTAAAAAAAAAAAGCAAAAAAAAAAAAAAAAAAAAAATTGGTCTTGTGGTATACATTCTACAGAGTGCCCTTTTAGTTTGTCAGGCGCTTTAATTTACAGTAAATTATCAACAGAGATCAAACCAACAGCACTACAAATCCTAATATGATTATGTCAAATTGTCCAAAGGGCAACAGTTAAAAACAATGATTATTTTCCTGATGCTTGCGCAGGGCAACTGCTACTTGATCAGCACATAGGTTTCAGTGATGTCAAGCCAGCCGTGTAGATCTAATCTAATGCATCCAGAGGTGTATAAAGCACGCAGGAGCGGGACGAGGCTCTTGCATAAAAGAAGTATGAAAATAAAAAATTTAACAAAGTGGAGGGATCTGTAAGAGCAGCCTCCGTCACTTCTTATTCATTGCAGTCTCTTTCATCCCTTTCTTCTCTTTGCTTTACATGAATTAGCAACTGCGAATCGGCGGACATCATCTCAGCTTCATTTGCATCCAAAGGCACATCGTGACATTGCCTCCCTGTTGACAGCCATCAGCCATTGTAGCATTTTCAAATTAGCAGCAGCCGCATTGTAGCCAAGCAAGAGATCTTCCTTCACCTGTAATATGTCAGGCGTAGATTTAGTAGGAAGTAAGCGAACATTTACAGATCCCTTTAATTTAGGAGGAAAAAAAACTGCCGATCTCCACCTCGCTTCATCCACATGACAAGCGCTTATAGCCATGGAAGAAACAAAGTAGGGAGTCGCAGTGGCTGCTGAGTTGTAGCGCAGTGGTGCTTTGAGCTACTGTGAGCATGCTAGCATGCGTGCCGCCGCGCACGTGGGATCCTGGCAGCTGCACGACTGCCATATGACTCTGACGTAGCGGGGCTGATACTTGTTCAGCAACATCAACAAAAGCAGAGCTCATGTATATATCTACGCCTCCGTGTGTGCTGCAGTAGGTGTGGCATCCAGACGCAGCCCTCCCTGAGTACACACAGCACACAGTCCCGCTGCTGCTCACTCTGACCTTGAGCAAACACGAGTGAGGAGAGTCAAACTTCTGAGTGCATTTCCTCAGCACTCGCATCGCAGCCCTGCGCCAGTAGCGCAGCTCTCAGGAATGCGCGGTGACTCGCTGCCTCTTTGAGCCTCTCCGCCATTCATGATTTGTGTTGTTCACGCACACAATGGGCCATGTTTCACAGTATTTATGCTTCAGCGAGGACATAAAACTCTGTGACATTTCGTAGAGGAATCAGTCTGCCGGTTGCAGGCCACCAGTGTGCAGATGGGCTCCGGTTGGCAGAGGAGCAGAGGATGCATGGACCAGATAAACATCACACAGAATCATTATTAAACATGCAGGAGAGCAGAAAATGGGGGGGGGGAATCTGTACTTTTGATTTAAATTCTGTTTGTTTTTTTGTGTTGTTTGGCTTTGGATAGAAACAGTTCTGTCGCACACAGCAGCCCAGGAAGGCTTACAAGGACACGTCTTGTATTGTTTCCCTTATTTTTCAACAAATCCCATGAAAAGAAAATAAAGCCAAAACCACCGGAAGCTTAAAGTTCCATTGTGGTTCAAAAATTATTAAAGACAAAAAAAAACCCAAACAAAACAAACAAAAAAAATACACATCTTAGAGTTATGCTGTTGCCCTCGCTAACATGGTCCTTCGTGTCGTTTCATTTATTAATTCATTCAAATTATTACTGTCACTGAGCAACAAAATGAAACAGCAGTGTAGTTTAGAAAATAAGAAAATAAGTAGCACAAAGAAAATAATACAATAAGATGAAAAAGTACTGCAGATAACAAAGACAAAATAGCTATCTGGAATGAAATAAGCAACAAACAATTGTGGCACCGATTTTTCTTCAATAACGGACTGAAAACAGGAACAAGTAGATATGAAAATTGATAGAATGTGTCTACACATACTGTAGGTACAGTGATCTGTGATAGAGCTGTAGATTATTGCAAATATGATCAATGGTTAACGTGGTAACTGTATCGTGCCAGTGGGTCACATCGCTCTTAAAAGGTCACAACAATACAAAAAAAATGCAAGGAAAACTCTAGTGTGTCAATAGGAAGATTCCTTGTTCACGTGCAACAAATAAAAAGGAAGGCAATTCATTTTTGAGGAAAAGCTTCTGTTATCTCGCACTACCTCAGTATTTAATGAGAGCTTCGGTATTTTTCAATCAAAACTGTTTTTTGACGGATTTAGGTCACAACGATGGAAAGGAGCAAAAATGATTTTTTTATCCCTTTAGTATTGAGCACAAACCACGAAACTACTGAAATGTCGCGCGGGGCAATTGTCCACTGTCACTGTAGTTGTTATAAATGTCTGACAACACCACGGGAAGGGTCGAGGAGGGGGCAGCATTGCTCTGGACCCTCGATGGAGTTGACCACAACAACCCGTTGACCTGCGTCTGTACAAACGAAAGAATGGAATGATAACAGCAAAAAGAACAGCAGCTGTGTATTCAGCCAACACGGCGGAAATCAAAGATTTCTTGCAGTTCCCCCCTCTGATGCCACGAAGCGTGACTTCACCCTCGGTAAACATCCGAACACTGGGGCAGACAATGCAGGCGCTGAGAGAGGATGTTATTTCGGGGAACAGCAGGGGTGCAAGTTGAACAAAAATCGTTGTCAGAAACACTCTGGGGTCACCCGTGTAGCGTTGTCAGACATTTATTACGTCGCATAAATGTCACAAAACAGCGTTTTCAGAGGACGCGCGCGTTCCTGATGACAGGTCATATTGCAGCTGCTTTTTCTGGTTTCTGTTCAGACTGTTTCCACTCAACACTGAGCAGATTTTAGCGATTATTGCTCTATGGACTGTTTTGACCTAAATCCATCGGAATATACGGCCCGGGTTGAAAAATATTGAAGTCCAAAAACAACTTCGGGAATATTGAAGTTGTCCTTTAAAGAGTATGCAGTGCTCCTGAGATTTAAACCACATATCTACCATGTAACCACATATCTGCGCCTGGTGTGTCTCTTCATGTCGCTCCAAAAAAAACAACAACGTAGTTTTAGACCAATCAGGATTGTCTGGTTAAAAATGCAACATTTATCCAGCGCCGTCTCTCCCTCAACAGTGCTCAAAGAGCTTTTCATTGCATGATGATTGCCTCATGCGCCCATTCACACACATTCATGCCATGCAAGGTGCTCATCAGGCGCCATTAACCATCAGCTTAACCGCCGGGCTTTTTGATTTAGTAGCTTTGCGCGTTTCCTCGCGCACGACCAATTTATCGGCAAACACTTGCCACATTCATAGTTGAGCAGCAGGTGTTCACCGGTGAACGCGTTCATTCAATCTCTCTTTCATGTAATTTTGGAACATAATTGCATGCATAATCACTGCAAAGTTATTTGAAGACGTGCTCTGCGGTTCTAATCTCTTCCTGCAATGTTTTTTAGAAATACCTCTCGGCTTTGTTTGTTCTCACCTGGAGGACAAATGGTCTGAAATAATGATGACAGTTAGATAGTTCCTGAAATCAATATATGCAATATATTACAATACGATTAAAAAATTCAAAATTGGCCATTATATGCTGAACATGCAGGCTAACCCCCGACTTAATTGTTCTGAACTCTTCTGTCGCACCACATGACCTTCATCAGCAGATGGATTTGCTCCCAGTCACCATGTAGCTTTAGTTTAAATTTTCACCTTCCGTGTCTCC
>CAAKHG010012986.1:6549-16588 GCA_901007715.1 Dactylopterus volitans | reverse complement strand
CCCTCCTTCCTTTTCCTTTTACACACACACACACACACACACACACACACACACACACACACACACACACACACACACACACACACACACACACACACACATAACACATTCTCATGCATGCCCTTTGCAGTTTAATATATTTGAAATATATCACAATGTAGGACTGCAACTTGAGCATTTGACATGCAGTCATATTTTTGCAGGATCCTGCACTGTGAAGAACGTCTGGAAATCTTTTCACAGGGCAGAAACATGAGATTTCATGCATGGGATCACTGTGTTCTAGAGCTTGTGACCTCAACAAATGATTTCACTCGCTGCTTCTCCAGTTTTCTTTTCAACGATAAATTAATCTCCTGGCTGTGGAAGGTGTGGTCGTCGAGTTTGTGAAACACGTAATTGAGGAATGCAGCTGTCTTGAGGAAGCTGCCATTGTGAGAATTATGGGCAATTCCATTACAGTCTTCTTCCAAGAAGATTCTGATCTCATATCGGACTTCAGACACACTGAATAGAAGTTCCCACGTTGCAGCCATCAGGACTCGTTGTGAAGAAATCCAGATGTTTGATTTGCTTGCACAGCACAGAAAAAATTCTGGGTCTGTCATTGCTGAGTTCGGGACTGTTTAAACGCAGCGTATCATGCAGTGCATCCAACGAGAGTTTCCCGACTCACATGCGAGTAGTGTAGACCTTTGTATCACCTATACCCTTTTTCCGTATCGCATTAGGCATTAATAAACGCCATCCGCTGCATATTACAACTTCACAGTTGAGTTCACGATGAAATTGTCCAGGGTGTATGCCTGCATGTAACCACCCTCTGGATGAATATGCAGTCGTTACACTTGAGTCAACCTGTGTGTAGCTGGATCATATTGTATAACATCTTTTATAACCATGGTGGGGGAATTTTCTGATTGGCTAATCTGTGCCCAATGTGTAACCACAGCAACAATAATAAGCTGAGTTAACAACTTGATGAACAAATGACTGAAGGAAAACCCACGATGACTGATTTTAACATTCTTTTTAATCTATGTGGGGAATGGAACAACTTTTAGGAACTGAAGCCAGCAGAGGACAAAGAATCTGAGAAGGAAAGAAGGAAACCATGAAAAAAAAAAAAAAAACAGCTCAAGGAACTATGGCCTGAAGAACTTAAAATGATGAGAAGGGTGACATAATTAACTTCATTTCAAGCGCAGTCTTGACCCTTTGTTATGAGCCACGATGATGGAGCCATAACTGTCACTTCATCTCGTTGGAATTTACAGTATACTGGGTGATGAATAGAACGGTAAATTCTTGTTACATAACCTTAAGATTCTGAGTGTGAAACATTTCTTTTTTCTTTTTGCAGTTTTATAAGATGTTTTATTGTACTGTATGTTGTTGGCAAATCACTCTGGTATAATCAATCAAATGACAATCGACTGTTTTGAGGCCGGACAATAAAGCAAAGCGCCTTACAGTGGCCGTCAGAGGTATTAGGAGAATCCAGCTGCAATTTTTTTTTAAACGGTGCAGGTTCAAAAACTCATACAAAAGTACAAAACGCAATAAACAACAGAAAACATTTAGCAAAATACAGGAACGCTTCCAAAATAGAAACACGCGAAGTCTGGAAAAAAAAAGAAAAAAGCATGAGAAAAACATGTTGCATATTCCAACACAGTGAAGGTGCTTTGGGCCTCTAGGGGGCGCTAAGTGGTGCAGACCGATGAGTGGCTTGCTATGTTATGGGCTGTTGCGTCTTCAAAGTGTTTGACTGTTTTTTGGAATAGAATATCACTTGTGTTGAGGTCAAAGATTCTGGATGTGTTGCGGTTTCTACTGGTTTGACCGAGTGAAACGGGAGGACGGAGCGAGACAGTAGCTGAAACGAGCCAAGCCAACGTTTAACCTCTCTCCGAGGCAGGAATGTTTTGTTGGGTAATTAATAAGATATGTCTCTGTCTCTATTTAACTCCAAACATATTCTCCTTCCAACTTCCTTCCCCTCTGCACCCCTACTGATGTCACCACTCAAACACACGCACAGACACACATACACACACACACACGCACGCGCGCGCGCACACACACACACACACACACGCGCGCAGTGACCAAGAGTCAGCTGTGCAGATATTTTGGAAAAAAGCTGAGTGATTTTCTCAAACTAAAAAGGGAAGGGACGCTTTGGGCTTTGACGTCAGTGGGAGGTGAAAATGTTTGGATTGGATTGGTGTGCAGGCCTTGGTTTCATGAATGAGAACAATAGTTGGTGCAAATGCCTCCTAATGTCTCGAGCAGCTTCCACTGACCCAGTAAAAATAGCATTTCCTGTGGAAACTGCGTGCGAATGCTGAAATGGATGAAAAATGGTTGGGGGAAAAAAAAAAGCGTAAATGAGGCATGAATGTCGTCAGCGCTGAAGCTTTAAAAGGCTGAACAACTCTGAAATATGAAAAGTCATTGGGTGATCACTTGTGTATTTGCAGATTGTTTCAACAACACGTAGCAAAATTATGACAGAGGCTTAGTTGAGTAATACAAAACCAAAGGCATCAGAGTAGCAGTACAACTTTATATTTGCCTGTTGTGTAAAATATCTGGAAAAAATAATTAACCTTGTCGAATTGCAGCAACGGCATCGGCATTGTTATGAACAATGAATCAGTGTTAAGAATAATGTTAGATGTGTATTTACTCACGGCAAAAAAAAAAAACGGCAATGATGATGGAAACATGAACGTTATTTCATCTTTTTTCTTTTTCTTCCAGATTTTGATTTATGAGTGCGCCGTGTTTATAAGTCAACAGTCAGCTGACTGATGCTCCCTTCGAATGATTGACTCGTGTTTGCGTGTCGTCGATGATGCACTTTGACTGGACCTTTACAAAGACCGTTTCTATGGAAAAGACTTGTTGCCCTTGTTGTAACCAGAGCTTTGAGTTTAGGTGATGGTTGGAAGCAGCGTGCCCTCCACCCCCACCCTTCACATTACCGCTTGGACAGAGAGATGGCTGTTCTGGGAGCAGCATAAATGCATGTTTTAATCTTATTGTGCCACAGAAATGGAGCCACGGGGTTGTTTTAACACCGAGGCTCAGTTATCACCATCACCTTGTTAAGGGCGAGAGTTTCACGGTAGCGTCCCGCTTTAATCACCCTCACATTTCTCGTTCCCTCCTGGCATTTCACCTGATATGTGATACTGGTTGTATCAGGAAAAGTCACACTGGTGCTCTTAGATGTAAAATTCAGTCACTTTTATCTCCATAAATGATCGCAAATTGGGTCGAAATGGCTGCAAGTCGTCTCAAAAAAACCATAAAAACTAGCAGGCCAAGATCTTCTTCTTCTGTGAATCTTGTGTAACTTATGGATGGCGTTTGCGTTACTGCCGCCTCCTCCTGTCATCTTATGGCCCCGATAGTTTATCTGTCCTGTCGTGCGTGCCGTGTCTTTAGCTGATACTGCAGAGTCAATCACACTCGGCCGTTTCTGTGGGCTTGATTGGTTCATACTTGACAAATACCGTTATGAGTGCATCATGCTGCGTGGAAATCATTAAGCGGCAACTGTAATATTGCAGTTTTCCACTAAAATCTGATGGATAATTGCCGGCGTAAGTGGGAGCATGATCATTTGAATTCAGTCCTCACCGTCATTCATTTTAAATCCATTCAAAACGGCCAAAAAGAGCCATCATCTTTGTGTCCCTTCATGATTGCAGATCCTCACACACTGACGTATTGATATCATATCAGCGTGTGGGTTTCCCTTATCATTATCACAACGTTCTTTTCGAGTTTTCTGACCAACTTTTGCACCCCTAGATAACATTATGTTGTCAGATAGATCAATCACCCCGCGCGCAATTGTTGTTAGTTATTGTGCCATATCAGTTTCTGGGGGTCGACCTCAGTCTGTCAGTTTGTGTGAAAAGCCCAGTTGTGGCGTGTTTGCAGATGAATGACGCAAGCGGAAGCGGGAACCGATCCAGAGGGCTGAAGCACATGCGGAGGCCCAATGTCAAGCTCCCTCCTCTGTTTGTTTACCTTCCCCCTTCTTTCGCTGTGTGGCGTCACCACGCTGAGTGAAGACATGTGGAGAATGAACCGAAGGAGGCAGGAGAGCGGAATTTATGAGGAGACCAAAAGTGATTTACAGCCACTCCGGCAGCTTAGAGGGAGGAGGCTCGAGTTTCATCCGCGGCTCCTAAAGCAGACACAAATGAAGTTTGGAGGTCTACAGTGAGAATAAGTGGTAGTTGTCCGTGTGTTTGTTCATGCTACAACGGAACAATACAACCGAAACAGAGGCTGTCAGACTTTGATGCTCCGTTTGAACATCTGACGACATAAATGAAACCACAAACTGGTTTGGCGTCATGGAAAATCAGTCATGGCCACACATGTGGCTGTCTTCAGTGGTTTAAAGTCTTTGTGTGTGTGTGTGTGTGTGTGTGTGTGTGTTTGTGTCGGTGTGTGTTTTCAAGTTGGGTTTCAGAGAAGGACGGGAAAGGCATTGAGGTTAATCACAATAGGCTGCAATTATTTTTTTTTATTTATCCCTATTTTTCAAAAATACTTTTTTCTATGTATGCATTTTATGTATTTTGACCGAGTAAAAAAAATACATTTGTGCTGTTGTTGTAACAATATGCTTCTCGTGTAATTTTCTGGTTGAGGGGCAGTCGCGGCGTAAAAAGTTAGAGAGGATGGTTCTCGGGTGCTGTAACAATGGCAGCCCACTGCCCGGTGTGTGTGTGTGTGTCTGTGTATTCACCATGTATGTGGTGAGTGTTCAAAATGGACTGGGTCAAATGCAGACAGTGATTTTCCCTTTGGGATCAATAAATAATAATGATAATAATGGAAAAAAAAATAGTGCCCTTCTCACTCATCATTTGGGAGGTTGTGCTGTTACATCGAGGTAGTTACGATTACTCGCTGACGCTCAGTGGTTCCCAGTGTGTAAATAAATGTGGCTTGTGCACAGTATAGTCCCCTGCCAGGGTGGTCTGAGGCATTCTGGATAATACCATGAGGCCCCTGGTCCTGTATGTGGTCTCCGGTGATCCATTTAGCAAGTTATTGATTAGATGCATTCGGGCGGCGTTGTTTGGTGAACAGTGGTGAACACTTTGTCTCGGTGTTGCAGGGTGGCCATGCGTCCTTTTAAGAAAGTCTAAAATCCAGTAATTGGAAGTTCAGGGTCTAAAATGTGTCAACAGTCTCAGATATGATTTTGACGAATCAAGGATGCAAACACTGCGCTTTTTTAGGCAGTAACCGCCCAGATGATTTGACGGCATGATGGAGGGCAGGCTCGGCGCCCCGCCAGGCCTCCTCATGTCAAAGCGCATTCATGCCTGCAACTCTGACGTGAGGATGAAATGCGTGAAAATACACCATGCAAATGAATTGTGGGAACAACAGTCTGGCGTGCTCGATCCTCCGGCTGTAACAACAGCAATGTTAAGCTGACATGCAAGCGGACTCTTGTCAGCTGCTCGGTGACGTGCGTGAATAAAGTCCGAGTGAAACGCAACACATTGATTAGATTTGATGAGCACTTCCGCCATGCATGAGAACCCCACATTTATATGCGCGCGCATGGCTCGATACTGATGCTTTCCAGGCGCAAAACCCAGTCTAGACAATATGTGCGTGATGGTAAAACCAGGCGGTGAATATATCGCAGTCAAGCTTTTGTGACAAAACAAATATTGATTAGATATTGAATTAACATTTTGATTAGCTGGCTATAATTAACATGATTGTATTAGTCAAAAAAATCCTCCCAAGTGAAAGCAAAGGACTTCTGATTGGCCAACTTGTCGCTACTTCACAGTGAAAAGGAGTTCAGATGAATGTTAACTACTCTCAAAGGACCACTGCTTGCGTTTTCTCAATGTGAAGATAATGTTACTTTTATGAAGCTGCATTAACTTCACTCTTGCATTTGAAAGTGTTCTGGGAAAAATAGGCTCAACCCACTCTGCTAAATCAATGTTTCATTTACTTAGGTTTTTTTTTTTTTTTTTTTTGGGACTGAAATTAAATTTGTGATTGGGTTTAGTTTTAAACCACGCTCTTAGCACTTTTGATGCACCCTTAAGTTATTCAATCAGCCACCCATTCATGCGGGAATTACGGGAGCAAGTGATGATCAAACTTGGAACCACACTTTCCAAATGGTCTTAAATATGAAACTGAGCGCTGAATTCATGTCGATCTTTATTATAATATGTACTAAAATGATGATGTATTAAGGACTGGTGGAATGCGCGTAGAAAAGCCTTGTTTGCAGTTACAGCTGCGGAAATCCTCAATAATTAATCAAACTTGTTTGCAGAGCTCCTGATGGCATCATTAACATTGTTGCGCACAGCGCTAAATTTGGTCTTAAAACCGGTGTTGTGCTCGACACGCTCGCGTAAACACCATCCTCGCGCTTCCTGTAATAAACCTTTTCCCTCCAACCACCAAAAGTTCTCTGCCAAGTATTTATGCATACGCGCGGGAGTCCTGCACTCTGTTAAGTTGTTTACTGGTGCAGGAGAGTGAGGGGAGATGGGAGATCCGGGGAAATTGCACCCTGTGTTTGTGGTTAAAAGAAACATGCTTTTTTGCCTCAGCGTCTTTCCAATTTTACAGCGCGCTTGTACATATATGGTGCTTTTGCGTGAGAGTGTCTGTCGAGGTCAGAGGTCAGGCGTTGGATTCGAATCTGCTGCTTGCTGTTCATGTTGTTAGCACAAGATGTCAAAAAAATGTGGTGTTTTGCGTCAAGTTTCTGTCTTTCAGTCCCCATGCTAAGTTTGTTCCTCTATATCTGTAAGAATATCACCTCCCTCATATTCCCGCTATTCATGCACACTTGCACCCCTAAAAAATTCAAATTGCACTATACCACAGACCTGTACATATTGCAACATGAAGACTTGTGCATATTAGTTCTAGTGATTCTTAGTTGTTGTTTTTTTTTCAATGTTTAATGTTAAATTCTTGCACAGGACAAGCAAGTTTAAAAAGGGAGACATATAGTCCTTGTTTGTGTGCACAAACTTGGCCAATGAAGACGCTGATTCTGATTCAGTTTGGTACAGTGTCGACCGCTCACCCTTTGCTGAGCATTTTCTGCTTTGTGCGTGTTTGGCCTTGGATCAGTGTTCCATGTGAGCGACGCTGTTATGGAAACGCCGTCAGTTTTCCTTTAGCGTCAGAGACACAGGCAGAAGGTCAAGAACAATTCAGACTGGTCAATTGTCCTCCTGTACCCGCTGTCCTACCACCAGTTTTTTATTGTATTGGCCTGATGAATCATTTTTTTTATATATTTATTTATTTTTTTTGCTTGTTCTTGAAACAAAGAGAGGATGGCTGAAGATGTAAAGCGACCGGCAGATGCAGGTACGCTCCTGGAGGGTTTATTGGGTCCTCAGACGGCAGCATGGAACGATCAATGGCTTTGTCCTGCGTTTGTCCTTGGACAAACTTGAGAGCCGGTGTCAGTTCAGCGTCTGACTCTGGGTTGCTTCCATTAGCCTTTTATGTAAAACTGAAAGCATCAAAGTTCCAACTTCCCCCATTTGAAGTTAATCTTCATTCCTTTAACACCTCCAGTGCAAGTCTGCGGCACAGGCGCGCACATGTCGTACATAGTCCCAGCTTGTTTTGAATGTATTTTTTTTTTTAATCATAGATTTGCAGTCTTCTTTGTAAAATACGGACCCCCCCCCCAGCCCCTGAGGCGTGAGCCTGAGAACTTAACTGCACTGCCGCATAAATAATGTTATATTCAGTACACTGAAAAGCTGAAATCCTGCTAAGAGCAAGCACCAGCTGGATTGGCTCAAACCAGGCTCCGACTGTTTATATATAACAGGGCAGAAAAAAAAAAGACTATGGCTTCTTCTGACCTTGGATTACTGAAGCCAATGTTTCCTTTTGGCAGACGGGATCTGCAGGATTTGAATGCCGCGTCATAAACGTTTCCAAGGATGGCCTATTAGACTGCCAAGTGTAAAGCCATCGGAGACAGATCTGATTGTTCAGACCCTCAAGATGTTGAGAAGGTGTGAAGGCATCTGTCCGACGAAGCGTAATCTCGACGTCTCTCGGCATCCATAGGTGTAAATACTCTCCGTCTGTCCTCTGTGAAAATTTTCCGCTGAAGATGAAACCGAAATGAGACGCCTCATTAAAGCATATGGAAAAAAAAAAAGCGGCTCTGGTGATTTCGGCACATTCATTCACGCGCAAGCGTTCATCTAATCAGTCTGACTAGGTGGGCGGAGGCCAGGGGTCGGGTGCTAGATATGAACCCTGGATTAACTAAACTGTCACGTTTATCCAAGTGAATCCAGGTTTTCTTAGTCTAATTGTGAGTGAACATGAGAACGGGGGTGGCGGTCGGCCCCAGGCGACCAATCACAAACGTGGAGATGTCTGGAGCCGCGCACCACAGGAAGAGCAAACCATCATCCTGCACAAATATGAGTCTTTAATACGGCATTGAACAAACACAGCTACTGCAGCCAAAGACAGGGAGCAGAGCTGGAAAAAAAAAGCTAAAAATATTGGACTCGTAAGTTAACAAGCTCATTAATATAAAATTACGGCCTCATCATTTATCAATATCCCTGACCTATCATTTATCAATATCTCTGACCTGTCATGCAAAACTGGAAATAACCCACTGAACATTACTGATGCTCTAGAATAATTAAAACCACTTTATTCATTTATTTGACAGTTTTTTTTAGTCAAATTAAATTCCTTATGGTGTATTAGGTTTTGTCCGGATCACCTTGATGAAGTAGATGACAGCGATACATGCGAGTCTGTCATTTAACTTACTGTAAGAATGTATACTTGCTTTTTTGAATACAAGGCAATTAAGCTGGCGAGCATGATGTGAATATTCTGATGCAGTTCATGCTCACTTTCAGGACCGCTATTGGCGTCGCTCACAACTGGTCTGTAAATGTTGTGATTTTCTTCGATAGGTTTTGATCCATTATCCGAAACACGGCCCACTCCAGAGCAATGTTGGGTCTGCGGCAAAAGTTACCATGGCAATGCGTCCTGCTGAGAAGAGAACAATCTCTTTTGAAGTGGAAGATCCAGAGTTAACCCCGAAGTTACCTCGTGAACCCGCAACTCCTGCTTCATAGGGCAGGACTCACTCTCATCTGGATTTTATCTCGATATACAACACAAGTTGTATGCATAAATGGCCCCAAGTTCAGTATCTTCGTTTAGATATATATATATATGCATATATATGTTATGTTAACTTTCTTTGTAAGGCACTGGCTGGGTGTTAAGTTGGAAATGCCCTGATACAAAGGACAATGTGAGTGACAACAAGACTGACCAATCATGGTGAGGAAAACACATAAAGAGGATAAAACATGTATCAGAGCAGAGGGGTTGAGTGATGTTGGCAGCTCATATGATGTCCAACAGACATTTGCTTTAGTGTTTTGTTATTAATTAATGCACTTTGATGGAGCTTCTGTTTTGGTTTTCGTTCTAGTGAGAATATATTTGTGTTAGCCTGCGCTACCTATTTCAGTCTTTTCGTCCTCAACCAGCCAGTAATTTATTTATGGATTTTTTTTTCTTTTTCTATCGAAATGGTCACATTTTCGCCCTGGAACACATGACTTTTTGTTGGGAGATACTTACTCACATGATCTCAGTGGTGGATCCTCTGTGACTCATTGGGAGAAAACATCGCTCAGCTGGGAATGAATGCAGACTTGTTATTTTTTTAGCTTTTTTTTTTTTTTTTTGGTGACTCAGCAGTATGTCAAAGAGACCGTGCTCAGCAGTATCTTGCTGTGGCTTTACGGAAACATCTGAGATACTCAGACAGCTGCAAAAAAGTATGTACGTTTTACACACACACACACACACACACACTCACACACACACACACACACACACACACACACACACACACACACACACACACACACACACACACACTTTTGTACTTCTATTATCACTCCCTCCGGCGATTACATGGTAC
>CAAKHG010012982.1:5215-22379 GCA_901007715.1 Dactylopterus volitans | reverse complement strand
GATTTTAACCCATTAAAGACACCGGCCTTACACACATTTAGCTCCACTAACCCTAACCCTTTATTTTGTTAGTAGGAAAAAAACAAAATACAACTAAAACAACTTTCATAAAATACATTTCAAGGATGGAAACGTATTTTTCCATTTCTCAGCATCAACAGTGACACACACTTATCATCTCAGTAGCAAGTAAAAAGTGCGAAATGTCGCCGCGTGTTTCGAAGGGGGAAAAAGTAACGCTATCTGGTGGACAAATATATAAAAATCAATAATCGAAGGCAAGCACTTCAAAATGACATCTTAACGTAAAGGAATGCAGTAGTTTATGTTCAGAGAAATGTGTTTTCAATGTTTGTTTTTTTAATGGGACATTTTTTGTCGTTAGGAACAAACGTGTGGGGTTTTTGTGTAGCTCCAGCATTTTAGGCTGATTTAAGGAACTGAGATAACAAGTCTGAATTTAAAAAAAAAACAAAACAAAAAAAACGTCATGGCAAAAAAATGTCCCTTGCATTAAAAAAATGGCTGCCAATAAAGTCCCGCTCTTGTCAAACAAACTACAGCCACTAGAGGGCGGCTGTCGATATCTACACGCGTACACGGACAGCAAATCATAACCGTTTAGAAAAAAATCAAAAACCGTGTACTCACCACGTGGTTCTTTCCTCCTCCTGGTTCATTTCTCACCAACAATAAAGTCTTAAGGGGTGTAAATGCTGCCTGAAAGCTAAAGATGATGATATTAACTTAACAGTAAATGTTCTCAGGGTGCAGTTATCCTCATACGTGATAGATACACGGGGCTCGTTACGCTGCACAAACAACGTATCGTATCACGTGACTTTAACTTGACAGTGGAGGTGAAGACGTCAGTAAGAAGCGGAGCAACGTGGGGCAGCTTATTTTAGCTAAAAATGGAGCTACAGTTCAGTTTTACACTTTGTCAGACCAAGCTGGCTCATTTCAGCAGCGCAGGATAAAGCACCTGCGATGGACACGCCCCAACAAGCTGCAGGCACAGACTGCTGCTGACAACGCTGCTAGCGCTTCACAGCCTAGCATAAAAAACTACGCAGCCAACAAACGCGACAAGGCGCCGAGTGAAGCTAGCAACAACTTAATAGCTGAAATGGGGGCCCTCGACATGCAGCCCGCGTCAACTGTTGAAGACGACATGTTTTTAAAGCTAATGAAACATCTGGAGCCAGGCTAGGAAGTTCCCTGCAGAGCGACAGTTAGCTCGAGGGTGTCAAAGCTCTACCAAGACTTACTTACTCATTAGAACGATATGTGACCTCTTAGCGCTTCGATCAATAAACGCTTGTCTGTAAACGACGTGAACGGCTTTGAATTAACGGGATTAAGGTCTATGAATGGAGAGACGGAGCCCTCTAGTGGTTATACAGCGCAACTACTACGTGTGCACATGTAGACATTTTTGTAAACGTTGACACCCCCAGTGTGAACCATCATGTTTCACCCCTCAGCGACCTGCAGAGCACAAAGTTTAGCAGAGGAAGGTCCTGTTCCATGACTCACCCGCAGAGCTCTTTGGATGAGGAGGCGAGCCAGGAAGCTGTCATGGTAGGGTTCTACCTTGAGGGTCTGTGGGTTAACAAGAGAAACGGTGGATGTACACTTATATGCAGTATCTATATTGTTAAATGGCATAGAAAAGTATCAGTATCAGATCAGATTGAAAAAGTGTGGCGTTGTCCATCCATACCGAGCACATACCTGCACCAGCTGCAGCAAATACTTGAGTACGTCGTCGTTGGACAGGCTCTCCAGTCTCTTGACCGCCAAACTCCGGACCGTCTCGTCGGCAAAATCTATACTCAGCAGCTCCAGGGCTACTGTCACATCCAGGTCCCCCGGATTCCACTTTCCCAGTAGCCAGTGGACATCCTCAACCACCTCACGGTTCATCCAGTCCACACTTCGGAGGAACTGGGGCAGGTTGGAGGCGTAGCGGATGCTTTCTTCCCAGAATCTTTGGAGGCAAGCTTTGTTAGGGCTGAGGGGGACCGTGTTGTTTAAGTGGTCCTCGGGGGGCTTCCCATGTAGAGGATAATCTGTGCCAGGAGAGGCAGATGGGAGAGACGAGGGTGAGGAGGAGGATTTGGTTGGGAAGACTCTGGTGGTGGCCAGACTGCCCAAACCTTCAGAAGGGCTAAAGCGATTTGGTAGGACCACAGGGAAGCTGTAGCGATCAAGAAGGAAGCTGATCGCCATGGAGTCAGTGATGTCAGGGTTAGTAGCAGAGGACAGCTTATCCGCCTGGTAGGTGATGGCCTCCTCGTCCACGTCAGGGTAGGGCCACATGTGCAGGGTGTAGGGGCCCTGGGTGAGGACAGACCTGCAGGGAAAGGTCATATATTTGTATGCGATTACTGGTATGCAAACACTCGATAACACAAACATCTCATCAGCCAATCACGCGGCAGCAGCTCAGCTCATTCAAGCGTATAGACGTGGCCAAGAGGATCTGCTGAAGCTCAAACCAGCATCAGGATGGAGGAGAAAAGTGGTTTAAGTGTCTTTGAAGGTGTCATGGTTGCTGGTCTGAGTGTCCCAGCAGCTGCTGATCTACTGGGGTTCTCACACATAAACCATCTCTAGGGTTTACAGACGATGGTCCCACAAAGAGAAGAGACCCAGGGATGCTCAGTTCTCTGGGGTCAGAGGTCAGAGGAGAACGGCCAGACTGGTTCCAGCTGGTAGAAAGACAAAAGTTACTCAATGAACCATCGTTACAACCCAGGAAGCAGGAGAGCATCTCTGAACCCACAACACCTCCAGGACCACCTGCTGTGACATCTGGATGGTTGGGTCAGAATTTGGCATAAACAACATGAAGGCCTGGTTCCTTCCTGTCTGGTATCAGTGGTTCGGGCTGCTGCTGGTGGCGGTGTGATGGTGGTGGAGGGAAACCTTCTCAGCACACTTTGGGGCTCCTTGGTACCAACTGAGCTTCATTTAAACACGACAGGCTACCTGAGTGTTGCTGCTGACCATCTCCATCCCTTCTTGACCACAGTGGACCATCTTCTGATGGCTACTTGCAGCAGGATAACGCACCATTTCACAAACCTTAAATCATCTCAAACTGGTTTGTTGAGACCTTTGGGATGTGGTGGAACAGGAGGTTCATGAGAACCTCTGAGCAAGGTTTCCAGCACTTTGTTGAATCTATGACACCAAGAATTAAGGCAGTTCTGCAGGCAAAAGGGGGTCCAACCTGGTACTTGCAAGGTCGGCCTAAGAAAATGGTCAGTGAGTGTAGATGTTTTGGGGTGTTTTTTTTTACCCATGAGTTTAAAGTCCTGTTTCAGTTCAAATACATGCATGAGTGGGGTTCTTTCTCCTGCAGAAGCTGCATTCAGAGATGTAAAAAGCTGAAGTCATTTATTTTGCCGTTGGACCACCTGGGGAGTCGGCGTGGAGATTTGAACTGTGCAAACAAACGCACGAAAGGGATGGTTTTTGATGATGCTAGCAAGATAGCGCCTTATATTCCACACTCCAACCCAGCAGGGGATCACAAACAAATTACCACAAATTACTCAACAGCTGGGAAAGGCTGGTCCTGACGAGCTGGAGCGGCCAGTTATTTTCTAACAAATAGCCGGAACACCTGCATTCTTACCTCTGGGGATCAGAGCAGCTCCTGTGGCGTCTTTGAGGTACAGCGACTCACACTGAGGAGCGAATCGATGTTCTCGAATGGACCAGAGCCGCGTTCATGCGATTAATTCGCCTGCATGTACGACTGCTAGGAGCCGTGAGGAAACGGCTTCCTCCATGTGACAGAAACAAACGAGCCCATAAACGGTTCATTTCCGCCTCTGTTTCTAGCAACTACATGACAAACGATTTCTGTGATTCCATCTCATTGTAATGTACTCGTCATTCTAAAATACGCTTTATGAATACATTTGATTCATTTGAAAACTTCAGCGCGACGTAAACACTGAAAGGACGCAGCCTGGGGGAACTGACCTGTGGTCGATGAGGAGGAGATTGACGAAGTAGAGCACCCTCCCCCTGCCTCTCTGCAGGTCTGGCGCTTTGCCCGAAGACGACGGCGACTTTGAGTCTTTCGCAACGGAGACTTTGGCATCTCTGGTGGCAGCGGAGCTGTCGGTGCTGCCGGCGTTGATGGTGAATGCCAGCTTGGCTCCACGTGGTAGATCCCTGAGGAGCAGGTCGAAGTCCATCCACTCGTTCCACAATACTTCGTCTGCGAAGGCCTTGGGAGGGGAGGACACCGATGAAAGAACCTTGCTGCCGTAGAGAATCGAGGCCTCCACGAAAACCATCTGAGGGAATTTGACCGGGAGCTTCGGGATGTCGAAGCCAAGAAGCTTGACTCTGAAGTTTCTGTTGCAGTCCCACAAGGATATCATGAAGATGTCGTCCAGAGGCTTCCCTTCGAGGCGGAGCTCTTCGTGGGAGCTGTACTGGCCACTGAAGCCGTCAACAAGTGGCCAGTCCACAAACCAGACAGTCTCCTTGGCAAGCTTTGAAACCGGGACCACAGACAGGTGGAGGCCCTGATTGGTTTTCAGGCCCTGCCGGACCCACTGGAAATCGCTTAAGGGGTTGTCCCCGGATAAAAACTCCTCCCTCCCTGAGACTTTCAGCGTCAAACTCTCAGAGGCATCGTAGTCCCAGTTTTGGTCTGCCATCACTCTTCTAAAAACCTTGAGAAGGACCTGAGGTGTCGCGTTAAAATCCACCTCTATGCTGAAGCTGATCTGGTTCATATAATGGAGGGTCACTGGGACTTTTCTTTTCAGTTGGTCCTGTAGGTCCGTCAGGACCGGCGCACTGGTTACCCAGGGCTCTGTGGCATATAGCACGTCATCCCTGTCCCTCAGCTCCTGCTTCCTCGGAGACGCCAGCTTCCTGCGGGTGAATGTGAGTTCACCCAGTCGGTCAGAAGTGTCCTTCTCCAGGTCATGACCGATCAGGCGAGCCAGAAGCTGCCGCTGCTGCTCCTGCCTCGGCTTCTCCTCGGGATCGCCCGCCACCTGCCGATTTACCACGATGTGCGCCGACAGGCCAGACTCCTCACACGTCCATGGGATGTCCAGCGTCCTGATGACCTGACAGTCGTCGTAGGCCTCGTACCAGTCCTCCCCCCGGGCGTACAGCAGACTGTACTTCTCTGGATCCAGTATTGCAAGTGGGTCTGGGTGGCAGTTCTGCTCCTGTGCCTGAATCCGCAGAACCAAAAGTTACAGGTGTCCATTTTTACGCAGTCCACACTCGTGCTAGCAGCTGCGAGAGACTCTGCTAGCACGAGCAAGCTAATACCCTGATGCGGTGTGTTTACCCCCATGTAACCGCACGAGAATACGAAAGCCTGACGTCGAATAAGACAATAAAGTCAACAGACAGACTGTGCTTTGAGATATCTGATCATGCTAACATGCTAACCAGTAATGCTAGTACAGATGCACACTTTTCACCTCTTAGGTTCTTGTGGTGATATGGTAACTTTTGCCAGTTAGCACTCATTTGACGAAGCACATAGGCACAAGCTTCCACTCTCATTTTCCAAGGCTACAACACGGTCACCATTACTGACCATAAAATACGACGCGTCACCATAACTAAACTTTTCATCCAAGCGATCCAACCAGGAGGGAGGAGGAGAGGGGGCGGGGCATCCACGTAGGTGATGGTGATTGGCAAAGGGAGGCGAAAGTTTGACGGTAAGCCAACCAGAGGCAGAGGCACACACACACACACACACACACACACACACACACACACACACAGCCCAGATAATTGCAAGGTGACGTTTTTAACCAGGAAGTTCAGACATTAATTTTCCCTCATTGAGATAAAAGGCAAGAACATAAAGGTGAAATAAGATGATGACAGGAACATTAAAATAGCCTGGATTAGTACACAATGCGCTGTGGGAACTGGTCTGTGAAGAACTGGTCTCCATTGACTTCACTTCATTTTTGCTGCAACACCGCTGCAACCTGAAACTCCATAAGTGTTTTTTTTTTATTTTAACTTCACCGGCGCAGCAGCGGGACCGCACGTTTGACCTGTCGCATCCACACGCGCCTGCGAGCAGCCTGAGGGATGAACGTTAGCATACCTGCATGCAGATGCGCAGCCGCAGCTGGTGGACGCTGCACTGCGCGGGCGCGCTCACCGACAGCCACCCGCCGCGGGCGGCGGCCTCCTCCTGGCGGGCCGCTGCGGGCGGCGCCTCCACCCCGGGCTTGAACTCGCAGGTGAACCTCAGATAGTTGTCGGAGCAGCTCGGAGTCGCCATCCTGGACCGGCGGGCTGGTTCGGGAGCGGCGCAGGATCCGTTCAGACGCTTCTGGACTTGCACATGTTAAAGGGGCCCAGTAAAGCTGCGTATCTCTGTGGCAGGTGCGTCCGGAGCCCTGCGCTCCTCTTACCTGATCAACTGCGTGTGACAACGTGTGTGTGTGTGAGTGTGTGTGTGAGTGTGAGTGTGTGTTCCCTTTTTTTCATGACTGCTTAGGCACTTCCTCATTTTTTTATGCTGTTGTCTCGAAGCACCGGCAGAGATAAATACCCAGGAAGTACTGCACTCAGATGTCAGAAGGGTTTTTATCATCTAAGTTCCCTTTTTTTTTTCTTTTTCACTGCAAACAAAAGGGAGGAAACTGTTCTGATATTCTTGCAGTTCAGACTCCTCGACACTCGTTTGACAAAATCGCGGCGTTTCTCTCAGCTCGCTGGTCAACTTTGGTTTTCTTGCCTCAGAGCGTGAGAATGCCAGCAAACAGAGGACGTTCGTGGGGTTTGGATTTCAGTTCATGGTCCAACAAGTCAAATGGGGGCGGAGCCACCTCCCAGAAGCGAACGCAAAACCCGTCTGAGCAGTTTGAAACAGAGCAATTAGTCAGCTTGGAAATTCACGGGAGAGTTTTAAGGTGCAGCCACGTTCCCCTTCCGCAGCTTTACAGCATCCAGAGCCGCCGCCGCCTCCTCGGGACCCAGCTAGCAAGCTTTCAGCTAACGCCACTCTGCTGCTAATCGTGATTTGGTTTGGACTCTAGTGCAGAAACCAAACCGGCAGCGCCACAAGCACGAGGCCGACCAATCATCATCCACGACCAGGCGCAAGGTCAGAGGTCGTCATGGCTACTGAAATGCTGCTAGCGTGTGTGTGTGTGTGATTATTTTTGTTTGAGGACTGAGTTGATGGTTGATCAAATAAACAAGGCAATGATCAGATGTATGAGATTATAATTTAATTGGGGAAAAATTTAATAAATAACAACTTTATCCAAGGGAAAGACACACACACACACACACACACACACACACACACACACAGGAGCTCCATATTTGATTTGAGCTCGTTCATTCAGAAACAAAGAGGAGCATCATGACATTAATTCCACTTACAGAAGACAAACAGCGACACAAAGCTGCAGATGCTCCAGCAGATGTGACTGATATGAACATCCACCAACATCTGAGCCTCCTGCTGCCAAAGCTGGACAACAACAACACAACACGAGTCTGTGTGAGGACGAGTAGTCTGAGTTTGGCTCCGTGTAATCTGAGTTTGGCTCCGTGTAATCTGAGTTTGGCTCCGTGTAATCTGAGTTGTCCTTGCGACTCTCCGCGTTCTGTCGTTTACGTTCGTCGCCGCGTGACGTCACCGCGCACGCGAGCCAGCAGGTGTGAAGTTCTGCTCGAGTTCGGCCAAAGAAAAGTCGCCTCCTCCTCAAGCTGCTGCGTCACACGGGTCATCCGGACGGGTCTCAGCTGCCTGATGAAGCTGCTCCCCCAGACGTGCGTGTGTGTGAGTGCGTGCGTGCGTGCGTGCGCGTGTGATTGTCTCCCTGGTGCTGGTGTGTCATACGCAGAAACATCTTCATCTGGAGGTCCAGTTTGGTACCAACATCCACCCGCGCGGTTCCTACGCCGCCTGAGCGCGGTTCTCAGCCGCGGCGGCGCCTCGACCTCTGACCCCGCCCGCGCCGCCGCGCGCCTCCGCGCCGGACAGCTGCGCGCACCAGCGCCGCAGGCCGAGCAGCGCCTGCCGCACCTCCGCGTTCCTCAGGCCGAAGACCAGCGGGTTGACGCAGGGCGGCACGATCAGCATCGCCAGCAGCGCCACGTGGAGCGCCGCCGCGGCCGAGGACGGCGCGGAGGACGGTGAGGAGGGTGAGGAGGAGCCGCCGGAGGAGCCGGAGCCGGAGGAGCCGCCGGAGCCGGAGCCGCCGCCGCCGCCGCACGCAGCCGCCACCGCCGCCGGCGCCACCGGGGACGCCGCCGCCGCCATGGCCGCGGTGCCCTCCACCTCCCAGAGCGCGTCGGACGCCACCTTGAGCAGCAGCGGCAGCAGCTGCAGCAGCAGCATGCTGCAGTAGAACAGCACCGTCCGGCGCGCGGTGGTGTTGACCGCGTTGAAGGGGATGACGGCGTTGCGCGCGTCCTGGTACATGCGCAGGTAGGAGAAGGCGTAGACCAGCAGGCACAGCAGCAGCGTGCACGCGCCCACCGTCTTGCGGAAGACGGCGGCGGCGCGCGGGAAGCCCATCTCCCGCTCCACCGTGTCCGGCTCGCACAGCAGCCCGCCGGTGACGCGCGCGCCCGCCCGCGCGTCGCCGCCGCCGCCGCCGCCGCCCCGCTGCAGCAGCGCGACGTTGACGACGCTGACGGCCACCGAGTAGAGCCAGATGAGGCCCAGCGAGAGCCGCAGGCGCGCGTGCGTCAGGATGACCAGGTAGTGGATGGCGTGGCACACGTACAGGTAGCGCTCCAGCGCCATGCAGGTGATGGTGACCAGGCTGGCGAAGATGCCGGCGGTGCCCACCACGTACTGCGCGTAGCACCAGGCGCCGAACGCCATGGTGCGGCGGCGCAGCAGCGAGTGGATGACCGCCGGCCCGAAGGTCACCGTCTGCACCAGGTCGCTCAGGATCAGGTTCCTGAGGAGCGCGAAGCGCGGCTCCCACGAGAGGTCCCCGGAGCGGCCGAGCCCGAGCAGCGTCAGGCCGTTGACCAGCAGCGAGAGCAGCGTCAGCAGCAGGAAGCCGCACACCAGCGCCGGCACCCACGGCGCGTGCGGCAGCAGCCACGCGAAGAGGCAGCCGGCCGCGTCCGCGTCCGCGTCCGGACCCGCGTCCAGGCCCGAGTCCGGACCGGCGCGCGGCGGCGCCGAGCGGTTCCCGCCGCTCAGCCAGTCGCGCCGGCCGCTCCAGTTGCGCGGCTCCGCGGGCGCCAGGTCGGATGGTGGCGGAACCTCGGAGAGGAGGAGGAGGAGGCGCGCGCGCGCCGCTCCCAGCATCCTGACACGCCGGAGGGTGAGACGCCGGATGGAGAGAGAGACGCCGGATGGAGGGTGAGACGCCGAATGGAGAGAGAGACACCGGATGGAGGGTGAGACGCTGAATGGAGGGTGAGACGCCGAATGGAGAGAGAGACGCTGACCTGCACCCTGACTGCGTACAGCGGCCACGCGCACGCATGTACACGCGCACGCATGTACACACGCACACAGCGCGCGGAGGAGGAGGAGAAGTTTGTGCAGGTTTGGAAGCCGCCAACATCTGGAGCGCTTTTACGCACCTGTTGAACGCTCGATGGGAGGGGCGTGGGTCCGGGGGGCGTGGCGGGGGCGGGGCCTCAGTCCAGCAGCGTCTCCTCACGCTTCATCTTCGTGTTCCAGTTCTCGGAACACGCGAGCTGAGAGTCGCGTTACTCCTCCAATGAGACAGAGGCGCCATGGTGGAAACACCTCAGCACACGGCTCAGCAGCAGCAGCAGCAGCAGCAGCGGCGTCCACCTTCTTCTTCTTCTTCTTCTACCCCAACAACTTAGAAACGTTTCACAAAAATCTCAAAGGAAATTAAATCGAAGCACCTGGACTTTGTTATTCGTAGGAAGACGTTTCACCTCTCATCCAAGAGGCTTCATCAGTTCATGCTCACATCTGACCAGGCTGGGACTGGTCCAACTATCTGGTGTGGAGACCAGGTTTTCACCTCTGAGAGGGCCGTCACAAACCCTAGAATGTCAGAAAAAAAAGCAGAAGCTGTTAAATAATCCACAAACACGATGATGACGTTCCACACTAGATGCTCACCCGGCTTCACAAGGCTTCTCAGCTCATCTGCAGAAGGAGGAGGCACTTTTCTTCCTTCCTTTTTTCCCTCCTTTCTTCCTTTTTTCCTTCCTTTTATCCCTCCTTGCTTTCTTTCTTCCTTCCTTCCTTTTTTCTTTCATTCCTTCCTTCTTTCCCTCCCTCCTTCCTTCATTCTATCCTTCCTTTCTTCTTTCCTTCCTTCCTTCTATCCCTCCCTTCTTCCTTGCCTGCTTCCTTTCTTCTTTCCTTCCTTGCTTCCTTCCTCTCCTCTGGGGCCACAGCGATCCACTGATGCTTCCCACTGTCTGGAGCTTCAGCCTCAGCATCTCCACTCTCCATCAGCTGCTCCTCGAAAGCTGCCTGCAGCAAGCGACCAACGTGAGCACACTGACCCCTGCTGCTGAATGCTGGAAACTGCAGAAAGAAAGAAAGAAAGACCTCATCCCTTCTTTTTAAATGCTGGACAGGGAACGATGATACACCCATCAGCCATAAGATTACGACCACCGCGTGTCCACCATAGAGTATAATACAACACATCAGCCATAAGATTACGACCACCGCGTGTCCACCATAGAGTATAATACAACACATCAGCCATAAGATTACGACCACCGCGTGTCCACCATAGAGTATAATACAACACATCAGCCATAAGATTACGACCACCGCGTGTCCACCATAGAGTATAATACAACACATCAGCCATAAGATTACGACCAGCGCGTGTCCACCATAGAGTATAATACAACAGCCCTGCAGTCAGTTCTCCCTTCAGGAGGAGTTTTATGTTGGATTGTGATTGAATGTGTGTGAGAGAGGTGTTGACATGTTTGAATGATTGTTATTGGGACTGTAGTTTGTGACGCTGTTGTTGGACTGTACTGGGTCACACTGGGAGGGGTCCCTAATATTCTGGCCACCCCACTCATACGCATCAGGGTGACACCTCTCTGTATATCACTGCATGTATTCTATTGCAAGATCCACACGCAGCTGCTACATGAAGGAATATTTCCGTGTACTAACTGTATACTCGGCCCCACATGCTGCACGGTTAGAGACCACAAACTGGCAAAAGCAGCTATGAAATTACATAATAATTATATTATTTATATCCAAAACAGTCTCAAATAATTTCAAAATTTCATTTCCACGCATGAATTTCAGACAGCGTAGATAAATAACTGCATGTTATGCGTAATAATACTAAATACTCGTTAAATACTCGGCCTTGCCTGCTTTTCCAGGCGAATCACACAAAAGTACGCAGCCTTTTTCCGTCAGCACAAGAACATTTCAGCACATAGCCGCCATTAAATACACAAATATATATAGCCTTCATGTTTTATGTTGACAAGCTACTGACGAGGCACGTGTTAAATTAAAGCTGACGGAGGTGACATCATCATGCAAATTGTACAGAATCAGAAGTATTTCTGGAGGAAATTATAATGTCACAGTTGCTTCATTTCAGTATAAATAAATGTAAGATGCGGGAAGGAAGTCCCAAAATATTGCAAATATGCCAGCATATTTATATATAAATATAAATACGACAAAATAGAACTTGTATCCAGTTTGAAATGTATTAGAAATATCTAAACAAATCATATACAGTATATATATATATACATATATATATAAAACATCCCTCTCACCCTGGTGCGGTGGTATCTGTGTCATCCTCAAGCTGGGGTCCTCTACCAGAGGCCTGGGAGTTTGAGGGTTCTGCGCAGTATCTTAGCTGCTCCTAGGACTGCGCGCTTCTGGACTGAGGCTTCTGATGTTGTTCCTGGGATCTGTGAAGTGAAGGTCTCAGGCTGCAGAAACCCGATGAGAGTGCAGAGGAAGAGGAGCAGACAACCTGGAGGGACAAACCCCTGCATGGCAGGTACCACCGTCAAGTGAAGAAGTGGCTGATATCAAGAAGACCTACCAGTGGCTGGAGAACGCTGGACTGACAGATAGCACAGAGGCACTAATCATGGCAGCACAAGAACAGGCCCGACCTACGAGAGCCATAGAGGCCAGGGTCTACCAGAGTAGACCAGACCCAAGGTGGAGGCTGTGCAAAGATGCCCCTGAGACAGTCCGGCACATAGTAGCAGGGTGTAAGATGCTAGCTGGATCAGCGCACATGGAGAGGCACAACCAAGTGGCTGGGATAGTATACAGGAACATCTGTACCCAGTATGGACTAGAAGTACCCAGATGCCAATGGGCCATACCACAGAAGGTGGTCAAGAACAACAGGGCCAAGGTTCTGTGGGACTTCAGCATCCAGACTGACAAACAGCTCCTGGCTAACCGGACATAGTGGTGGTGGACAAAGAGCAGAAGAGGACAGTGGTGATAGATGTGGAGATACCAGCGGATGCCAACATCAGGAGGAAGGAACACGGAAAGGTTGAGACGTACCAAGGGTTGAGAGAGCAGCTGGAACGGATGTGGAAGGTCAAGGCTGCCGTGGTCCCCGTAGTAGGAGCACTCGGAGAAGTGACCCCCAAACTGGGAGAGTGGCTCCAGCGCATATATATATATATATATATATATATATATATATATATATATATATATATATATATATGTGTGTGTGTACAGAACCTACATTAAGTGGAATAAAGAAATGTAAAGTGCTTCATACGTTATCCTCAAAAACAGCTTGGATGGAAAAGTGCTCTGCAATACAAGCGCGTTTGCTTTTGCCGTGATGACTGAAATTACTCTCTCAGTTCTCCATTACTGATATTGCACCTCTCTGTCTCCACGTGTCCATCTGCTCCCTTGAATGCGTCTTCCACTGACGTGATAATTTGACTGCATGCATGCATAATTGGCTGGGCGGCGGCCGCGTCTACAACACTTAAGGTTCTGACGTCCTAATTGTGTCGTTTCTTTTGTGTCCGTTTCCTTTTATCTTGGACATTTGTTCGAGTTACTAGTCGGTTCCACCTGGTCATATTTCTAAAAGACCCGGTTGGACCACGTTTGACAGGCACCCGACCACTGCAGACCAGGAACACCCCACATGACCTGACTTTCCGCGGATGTTCTGGCCCAGTCAAATCCTCAAATCCTCACACTCGCCCATTTTTCCGGCCTCTAACACATCCACTTTGAGGACTGAACGTTCACCTGCCGCCTGATACTTCCCACCCGCTAACGGAGTCACAGGAGAGACGGAGCGAGCACAGTTCACCACGGGGACGGAGGGGCCACCCGAGAGGAGCAAGGCAGGGATCAAGAGAGGTGGAGGATGGAGGGATAGAGGGCACCGGGGGTGGGGGCGTGGGGGGCATGGGGTGTGGAGGGGGGTGTGGGGGGGGGGCATTCCTTCAGCCTTATTTGGGGGGCTCAGCTGCTCCTGCAGGAATGTCCAGGAATAGAAGGAGGAGAAGAAAAGAAGGTGCAAAGACAAGCAGCGAAAAGGAAGAAGAGCACAGTGGGAAAACGACGAAAGCCGGTTCTCTCTTTTCTTCCCTCCTTCCGTCTCTTGGGTCCTTTGTTGGATCTCCGGCCCGCCGGCGTCATCTCACCAACGCCGCCACCTGCCGCCCACTGCCGCCGCCCGCCACGCCTTTATTTCATCTCACCGAACAAAAAGAAAGAGAATCCTCACCCATGTGGACGAGCAGCTGCTGCCGTCAGTCAGCCGCTCAATGAGGGAGGTGACATCGGCCGGACGGCATGGAAACCGAAGCTGCGCTGCGGCGCTCCGGGCAGGCCTGAGCGAGGGGGGCGGGGTCAAGACCCAGGAGAGCGAGAGGAGGTGAAGACGGAAAGAGGAGACGAGGTGGATGAGACACAGGAGATAAAAAAGGGGGGTGATAAAAGACGGGTGCCGTCCAGCGGGAAGACGAGCGGAGGAGGAGAGGCGCTGGCGGCGTGTGGCGGGTGAACCAACGGGAGGAGGAGGAGCGGGATCATGAGGGGAGCAGGTGCTCCATCGGGACGGGAACCGATCCAAACCTGCAAGCGACAATGCCGAGAGCAAGCGACGGCGGAACCTCCTCCACCCCCACTCGTTACTGCAGCCTCATTCACTGGGAACCCGAAACCGGTGCTGGTCCGTCAGAACGTCTCGTTCTCCTGAACACAAACACCTCAACACCCCCCACTCCAGCTAAAAGATGGGCTGTTTAGATCCTGATGGTCCACCGGAAAAACTGTATGTAGGTGGCAGTCGCAGCAGCACCAGTAATAGAAGATGGTGCACAGGGAGCCATTAAAGAATTCCTCTAAGCCGCCACGACACCCAAAACGTCCTCCACGTCAATATTTCACCACCAGAGGTGCATTTTTGGAATTTGCAGCCGGTTTTAGTGATTCTGTTAAATGTTGGAGCTCCGTCAGCTCGTCGTGATAGCTCAACGTGGTAAATGGACCCGCGTCTACGTGACGCTTTTCTACCTTTGATGGTACTCAAAGCACTTTGTACTACATGTATTACTTTGTACTCATTCACCCATTCACACACACATGCACACACACATTCGCACACTGATGGTGGAGGCGGCCATGCAGGGTGCCAACCTGCCCACCACGAGCAATCAGGGGTTCAGTCTCTTGCTCAAGGACACTTGGACACAGTCTCTGCCGGAGGTCAGGATCCAATCAGGAACCTTCCGGTTCCTCGACGGCCGCTCTACCAACTGAGCCACGCCGCCTGATGATGATGAACATGATGATGGGATTTATGGTGACTGTTGAGGAGAGTCATGTTACCACTTTCTGTAGAGCAAATTTCCACTCGGGGACAACAACGACGGAGGAAACGTTAGCTGCGAAGACAAAGAAGCAGGAGACATTAGCGATGAGGAAGAACAAAGAGATGCTAGGTGCACAAACAAAGGCGGAGGAGGAGATGGCAGCTATGAAGAAGAAGGATGATAAGCTAGCTGCAAAGAAAGAGGAGGAGATGCTAACCCTGAGGGGAAGGAGGTGATGCTAGCTATGAAGAAGGAGGTGATGCTAGCTACATAGAAGACGGTGGCGTTGCTAGCTGTGAAGAAGAAGCCGGAGACATTTGCTGCAAAAACAAAAGGATAAGGAGATGCTAGCGAACGGGCTAACTAGCTAACAAGGTCATACGTGGAGGAGTGTGCTGCTGTGCAGGCCGCGAGGCGGAGGCGGAGCTAGATTAGCATATTCAAAGATACTTCGATATTGAATGTGGTAGCAGGTGAATGGAGGTGATCCATCCATCATTAAGGTCATGATCCAACAATTTGATTCTTGTCTTTGTACTATCGCCCGAATTTCAGTATTTTTTGTTGAAATAAATGACTGTAACTGTAACCGAGGCTCAATTTAAAATCTGCCCCAGCAGATTCCTTCACATTTCATTCTCGTAGTTGCCTCCTGAGCACCTGAGACGTGCCAACATCTGCTGCCCTCCAATACTGCGTCATGCACTCACGCAGCAAGATGGGGAGATATTTGCCGTCCCCATCGGGATAATAACCGTCACGCCGGGTCGCGTGTGAGGTCGGAGGCTGGATGTCGAGGCGCTGACGGAGCACTTTAACAGCCCGACCGACTATCAGCTGGCTGATATTATCAACGGATATCAGTGAAAAATGTACCACTGTAAAGCCTGACTGATTTATCAGCTGGCCGATATTTGCCTGTCACAGCATAAGCGCCGATATTAAGTACTTCTGTTTGGCTCTACGTACGATGGCCCACTATAATAAAGAGTAATCTGGCAGCAGAGGGCGCCCTCCGTTCAAAAGCTGGCACAAACCCCCGCTGACTATGACAGTCTACTGTCATTGGTTCAGCTATCCAGAACATTTTACCAGTCAGACAATGAACATTTGTCAGTCAAGGGAAACACAGCTATGTTATCAACAGAAAGAACGCCACTTTTGATAGGTCCTGACCACTGCAGACCAGGACCACCCCACAAGAGCTGCAGTTCTGGAGATGTTCTAGACGTCGCAGTTTGGTCCTTGTCAAAGTGGCTCAAATACTTTGAGGACAAATTGTTCACTTGCTGCCTTATATACCCCACCCTCCCCCGCCTCCCGCTGACAGGTGCCATGGTAACCAGATAATCAGTGTCATTCACTTCACCAGTAGGTGGTTGTTACGTCATGGCTGATCGGTGTATCGCTGCACTCGCGACAGTGCGAGCAAGCAGTGCACAGCCTAAATGTCAAGATGCACACGCGGGCTGATCGTTAATTACCTGAAAGTTTTTACCCCCAAAAACAGGTATCGCCTCCAAAAATGTAGTATCGGTCCGGACTCTGGATTTAACGCACTAAAGGTACACAAACCAAATATGTGCAGACTCTTAAAGCCTTTATCAGACTGAGAAGTTCCAGAAGTATAATTGTGTCGCTCTCCAGCTGCTGAGACTCCGGATCTGTGGATGAGGGTTCGACCGACGGAACCCGCCGCCGATGATCCCGCTTCTACCAAGGTCATTCACCGACTCCATGGAGTACAAACGTGTAAATCTGTGGTGAGAGTTCGTGAAGCAAGAGCTTGCTGTTGCCATGACAACAAATTGTCCTCGTGCCACCACATCCAAGTCAGCGGGTAAATGGCCATGAGGCTTCGATCTACGTCAGAGCGGTCTTGCGGTGTGTCTGCTACGATGGTTTTTCTTTAAATGATTATTGCTTCTGCTTCTTCTGCTGCAAAATGTTAAAAACCATTAGCCTAGCCTAGCAAGTTAGCTGCTAGTTGGTAGCCGGGGCTCAGCCGACTGCTTCTGACAGCTGCGCCCGCCAGTCACAGGACGCTCGCGGGCAAGCTAATTCACAGTGATTCACCTCCAGCTGAACTACGCACGCGATCACGCGGCTTCGATGGACGACCGGCAGCCAATCAGAGAGCAGATCCCTTTTAACGCGTCCCACAATGGCTGCGCGCCGCACGGCGGCTTTGTTTGTTTACTTGCCGAGAGGAAAGACCACGCCGGAGATCACAAGTTCAAGCGCCTTCCTCTTAAGTTACAGATGTCACAAGAGCGAGGCCGAGGCCGCGAGGGGGGGGGGGGGGGGGCAGCGGGCGGGGGGGGGGGGAAAAAGGGGGGGAAGG